>CAHIKZ030005454.1:3480000-3545000 GCA_903632075.3 Acanthosepion pharaonis | reverse complement strand
AGGGCGGAAGGAAAAATGAAGAAAGAAAGAAGGAAAGAAGGACAGAAGGAAGGAAAGAAAGAATGAATGAATTACGGAAGGAAGGGAAAATGAAGGAAGGAAAGAATGAACGAAAGAAAGAATGAAAGAAAGAAGATAGGAAAGAAAGAAAGAAGAAAGGAAGGAAGGAGAAATGAAGGAAGGAAAGTAGGAAGGAAGAAAAGAAAGGAAGGAAGTAAGTAGAAAGGAAAGAAAAATAAAGGAAAGTGGGAAGAAAAAGAAGGAAAGCAGGAAGGAAAGCAGGAGAGAAGGAAAGAAAGAAGGAATGAATGAAGGAATGAATGAAGGAAAGAAGGAAGGAAGGAAGGAAGGAGGAAGGAAAGAAAGAAAGCCATGATCGCCTATGTCCTGAAATGACACGGCACATAAAAAGAAAAAGAAGAGCGATATGAAAAAGAATTATTGAAATGGTTATTTCTGGTGAGCAAGGATGTGGTTTTGGAGAGGATTCAAACAAGGAAGAAGCTTATACTTAACATCAAGAAGAGGCAGCTGAAATTTCTGGGACACGTAATGAGAAAAGAGGGTTTGGAAAATCTGATACTCACAGGTCGAATAGAAGGAAAGAGAGACAAAGCAAAGCAACGCATGACATACCTGGCGGGCTTGAGCAAGTGGATGACAGAATGTGGCTTAGTGGAGGTGACAGAGGGACGAAACTTACTGAATTCTACAAGGGATAAGGGTAAGTGGAGAGCCATGATCGCCTACGTCCTAAAAGGACACGGCGCATAAAAAAATCCAGAAACAAAAACACAATTTAAAAAAAAAAAAAGAAAAGAAAAAAATAGAGGTAGTGGAAGAAAAAACAACAGACAAGTCGAAAGAATTAAGGTATACAAAAGTAAAAAAGACGAAAGTATAAAAATATACGTAAAATATATATATATATATATATATATATATACTCGTGTGACGAATATTGTGCAACCTCCAAATTTTCACATTATTTTATCCAGTATCTCGTGTATCATGCAAGTTCCTTTTTAAAGAACCCAAAATCTCTTTTTCTCGTTTCTTTTATCCCATCTTCTAGTTAAATAAGTTAAAAAAGTAAAAGAGAAGGATAAAAGTATCGTTAGTAACGCTATACTCGATGCGTAAACGCGTACAGCCATAAAAAAAGGAACGAAAACAGTTAAACATCTTATAAACGTAAACAATGGAAAAGATGCATATTCGCTATGTTTGTATTTTATAATACGATGCTATGCGAATTACATGCATTATTATTGGATACAATTAATAAAACAGCAGTTTTTATCAAAATCATGTTTATTTTAAATACTAATCCACTTTTTTTACAGTAAATGGTTGATCAACGGAGTAACCAGGGCCAGCAGTACATACGCTAATTTTATACCTCGTGTGATTTTTAAAATTAGCTTCAAAATTAGGGTCTTCAAAAGTCATGATAAACAGAATATACAGTAATATAAATTAATCTCAAACTAAAATAATATAAATAATAATTACATTATATAAAAAATAATTCAACATTTCCTCACTATTGTTTATTAGACATTAAATTACGTCACTTAACATCTTCCATAGTTTACCCCTGACTTTTCAGTTCGCCTGATGTACATTTTATGAGCTTTTCTTAAAGTTGAATAAGGCGTACGCTCATATCACGCTGAAAACACAGATTCCTGTACCATCACCGAAGTTAAGCAACATCGAGCCAGGTCAGTACTTCGATGGATGTTCAGTGTAATGGATATTGGCTCGAAATTGGAATCGAGAGGCAAGTTCCAATTTAATCAGGTTCGCTGTATTCAATTACGCGCAAATACACTGAAATGGTATGATTCCTTCTTCTTCTCCTCCAGCTATGGGTTAATTAGTAAGGCCCATAAATAAGAGTATTATTTTATGTTTATTATGTTTATATAATTTATTATATAAGAGTATATTATGTTGCGTCTGTAAAATTTCAGATATAATTAAAACTATATCTGAAAAAGGACAATATTAATAAAGGCGATAAAGCTATTTTTAAATATCTCCTTTCCTGGAAGAGTATCTCTTTCCCCAAGCCAGCATACATGACTATAAAAAATTGAAAGACAGTTAAATTCATAACCTTGTATTATTTAAAATATATACCGTGTTTACTCGTGTATCGTGCGATCTCGCGTATCGTGCGACCCATCAAAACATTTTCCCTTATAAAAAATGATTTTATCATGTATCTCGTGTATTATGCGGAGGTTCCTTTTTAGAGACAAATTACGATAAACGAACCTCTTTTCCTTTATCTCTTAATCCCATCTAATAGTTAAATAAGCTTAAAAAGTAAAGAGAATGTTAAAAGTGTCGTTAGTAACGCTATACTCGATGCGTAAACGCGTACAGCCATAAACAAAGGAACGAGAAACAGTTAAACATCTTATAAATGTAAACAATGGGAAAGATGCATATTCGCTTATGTTTGTATTTTATAATACGATGCTAATATGTTAATATTACATGCATTATTATTGGATACAGTTAAGTAAAACATCAAAGTCATGTTTACTGTAATTTTTGACTACAGTAAATGGATATATATTGGTCAACGTTGTAGCCAAGGCTAGCAGTACATATGCTACTTTTATATCTCATGTATGATGTGACCCTCTTAAAATTAGCTTCAAAATTAGGTTTTCAAAAGTCGCATGATAAGCTAATACACACACACACACACACACACACACACACACATATATATATATATATATATATATATATATATATATTTTATAACCATGGAAACATGATTTTAGTTGTGTCTTTAAAACCAGTAATTTTTAAAAGTTACTCAAAATTCGCTTGAGGATGAAATGGAACTAATGTCTTTAATTTAATTGCAAAATTAAATTCGTGGCTTTTAGCTTCCATTTTTGAAACATGGTTAGAACTGTGTAGCGGAAAAAACATATTTTAAATCAATTAATTTATAATATTAATGCTGTGTAAATTTACATCGAGCACTATTTTGTAAAAATAAAAATACCTATAAGAACACCGGATTATATATCTTACTGTTCTTTCTTTATATATATATATATATATATATATATATATAAAAAGTTTCAAATTAAAATTATAATGTTTTTATTTTATGAAAGTATTTATTTATTTATATATATATTTGATATTTCAAATTGTCCTCAATTTTCATCAGAAATAACTGTTTGTTACAAATAAAATTAAAATTACTGTTTGTTACAAAAATATATATATATATATATATATATTAAATAACAGTTTTATTATTAGCCTTTTTCGACCAAACAAAATGTCATTTACAGTCAATGAATAAAGATATATATATATATATATATATATATATATATATATATATATATATATATATATATATATCTGGATAGCTGTAGTACGTTTGATGTCTGGCACGCTACACCTTTGGAGAAGTGGGTGGGCATCACTGGTCCCCAAACATCTAAATCCCTCACTGGTTTATAACAATAAGATATCTTAAAGTAATTGTCGGACTTTGTCCATTTCGTAGTGAATGACGCCGTTTGTTTACGTTAAGTAAGGATTCGCGAAGATATGAACGTTCGAGGGAAATCATGGAAAATTGTGGGTTTAAAAGCAGTAAAATCAACGCTGCTAACCAGACTCTCCTCTGTAGTTAAACTGGTATAGCGCGTCTTAAAATATTTGTCGGACTTTGCTCATTTCATAATGTGTGACGTCATTTGTTTACGCATCGAGCAGATATGAATGTACGAGAGAAAATCATGGAGAATTGTAGTTTAAAAACAGTAAAATCAACCTTGCTAACCGAAACACTCCTCTGTGGCTAAATATAGCCTGACGTGGTTTACAGATTTAGGATATAGGTTCGATACTTGTCGGAGGATGCATATTTTTTATCACGATTTCTCGGACATTCAGGCCGGTAAATGTTGTTAATACTGTTTATTATAAACAGAGCATTTACTTAAATATTTGTGTCTATATAAATAACGTATAACAATAAAATATATTAAAACAATATATATATATATATATATATATATATATATATATATATAACTCAAGAAATGTATAAATATATTTCTTTTAAATAAAACAAAATATTCAACACTTATTAAAAATATAAATTTGATATTTAAAAAATAAAGGAATTGTACACACAGATGGAGAGCATAGGAATGAAAATTAAAACAAGAGAGGAAGCCAAAAGCTAGGATTTTTAATTTCATTTTCACTTATTAGTTTGACACGGCACATTCTTTTTAGCCAGTTTCCTTCTTTTTGTTTACATCCGTGTTGTACTAAGTAAAGTATAATATTAAGATCAAAAGATGAAAAAAGGATGAATGAACAAAACGGGAAAAAATGAACAGAATCAAGCAATAATTGATGAATAAAATTTTTAAAAAAAGATACATATCACATCAAAGGAGAATTATTGAATAGCCGCGTTTGATAAAAGCAGATCTTATTCGGCCGCCATTTTTAACATTCGCAACTGCTACTCAGCCTCGTTTTCATCTCGTCCAATCGTTACAAAGCGCATCTCACCAATTGTTCGAGACGCGTGCATTGCGATTCTTTGCAACGGAATTAGAGCCTAAAAATCCGAAGAGAAATAAACTGAAATAAAAATCGGATATAAAACGTAAAAAAAAAAAATTAAAATGCCTTTATAAAGTGAAAATTGGTTTGCTTCGTCGTGGGGCAAAATTCAGTTTCACACGCAATCACTTTTGTAGCAGATTTCATCTTACGTAGAGGACCAATTATGGGTATGTGGCCGAGTGGTTAGAACGTTCTCATTCTGTTCATGAGACCCAGGTTCGTATCTCACCATAGTCGAAGAAGGAAACTTCCAGATGCTATCGGACTGGAAGATCCCAGTTGTTTCACCTTTGGAAAGTGCCTGAAAACCATACCACTACTTGACCCAAGTGAAAGCGGGTAGACGGAACCCCTGGGGGCTGTCGTTAGCTGTGCTAGCACGAAGTCACAAGTCATCGTGGCCGAGGTCTTCAGTGTGCTGTTCTAGTTCAAATTTTGATCACGCTAGATAACACGCACTCTTCCAGAAACTGTAACTAAGATCTGCTCAGTATAGTTGCAGTATAAACCACTGGTGGTCTCTGTGGATGTTGAATAAACACAAATGCTCCTGAGCAAGCTTCTGCAATAGGGATTGGCTAGCCGCCCTTGTAGATGGGTATCCTCGAGTACAAGTCTCCAGCTATAGATATATACATACTAGAGGGTCAACTTATAGAACTTATAAAAGATGTTATTTGTCATTGGTTGTGAATTGCCGACTTCTGCTATGTATTAAGAGGTTCTTGATAAATCTGCAATATTACCGGTACTGAATTGGCATATCGGCTTTAATCGCTTTCCCATCGCCGTAATGTAGATTTATGATCATTTCATAAATATTCTTAAGTTAATTGTTCTGACAAGCTTTCATCGTTGGTACAATGACGTTACGAATTTAAGCTCAGTACTTTTTTTGAAAACGCCAAGTAGAACGTCTGACTGATTTCCAGTAACATCTGGGGTTAGGCAAAGCTGCAATCTCTCCACCCCCTACTGTTCGTGATCTACATAGACCAGATTACAAAGGAGGCCAATCCAGATCCTGAGGCACTGAACTAACTCATATTCGCCGACAACCAGGCAATGATAAACAACGACAGGATCCATCTACAGGAACACACTGGTCAATTCAACTCAAATTCAAATGCGAAAAATACAACATAAAGATCAGTGTCAGTAAGACTGAGGACATGACCGTCAGCAAGAGACCAGAAAAACTGTACATTAATATCAATTGGACCCAGCTTAAGCAAACCAGTGAATTCAAATATCTGGGCAGCATATTTATTAAAAACGGCAAACTAGACAGAGAAATCGAGACCAGATGTCAGAAAACCAATGCAGTCTCAGATGAGATTGAACTATGATCGTTTAAGTGAAACATAAACTTTCTTGTCATCGTCGTTGTTGTAAAACCAACATACGTATTAATATTTTTTATCAGAGATGCAATCTCCCAAAGGACATTTAAACTAATATACGATGTTGGTCTTTTGTAAGATGCTAGATGACGGAGAATAGTTGTTATGGATTACTAAGTTGGTTGTATTTAATTTAGTATAGTATATAATTAATCTTATTTTTTTTTACTTGAATCAGTGGGGGATATATGTGAGACTTTTTAGTATTTTTTCCTCCTGCTTATAGGTAAGATTCGTTTGATATAAAAAAATCAAATTAAATAAAAACACGTGCACTCTCTACTATAAAAGTGAATGTCCTAAGTTTGACAAAATAGCTATTATACGAAATTTAATAAACATTTAAGAGCTTTGTTGCTATACTCTCAGTAGACCTTACGTGTTTTTCGTCGCATTTATCTTATAAAGAGTTTCCAAGATTTTAAGTTTTTTGTTTATCATTATCTTGATGACGGTCTTAAATGTTTGCAGCAGCAAAGTTTTATATAAGAAAAAAATACTAAATTAAAATACTATAGTTAAAAATCTTTTAAAAAAAAATTAGATATGTTACCTCACTTGCATAGATGTCAAAAAATATTGTGAATTTACGGTGTTAACGCATAACGCATCCATAGATATGCAAACCCTGAAGAGGGTCTCAGATGAGATTGAAACTACTTGGGAAAATAAAAAATTATTTGAAAGAAAATTTTGGAATTTTTCTTAATCAATTTTCTACAGCCACCAAAACATGAATTCGTGGATTTTAAAGCATTAAAACTAAAATAAATAGGTATAATACGTCTAAATTATTTAACCAAACCTGCTTGAGCATATATATGGAGTGGAGTAATGGATATCGGCTTGGATTGAGGAATCGCAGAGCCGAGTTCGAATCCAGGTTGAATCCATTACACTCACTTCCGTGCTGATACTCTTCTTCTCCCTCCAGCTATGGGTAAAATAGCAGGACAGACTGGGTTCTATAGCCTTGGATGTCAACTGGTCTAGGAGAAGGACAACTCTGAATTCAAAACCTGCGGAGGGTCGTTTGGGAAACTTGTGACACTCGGTGCACCAGGTCTCTGTATTTGGCCCTTCAAAAAGTGTGGATGGTCCTGCACGAAACCTTCACCATTATAATCGAATCTCATGTGCCGGTGTCGGGCTGTCAGTTTCCTGGAAAATTATCTGCTTGACCCTCATACGTCGAACCCGACAGGAAGAATGGATTTATATATATATATATATATATATATATCTTTAAAAAATATGTATATGTGTGTGTGTGTGTGTGTGTGTGTGTGTGTGTGTGTGTATATATATATATATATATATATATATTCAAATATAACTGCTCCGACGTGCAAATTTCCGGCATAACAACTGAGACATTACTCTATCCTTCGCTACATAAGAATTCTCATGTTTCAAAAACGAGAGCCGAAAACCTCAATATAATTATTAAAATTAAATTGAGTTAAATTATCAAGCCCTGTTTCATCCTCAAGCGAAAATTTAGGAATAACCAATCTTGAAATTTACGCATCTTTATAAGCATGTTCATTCGCAAAATTAAATACTATGGAAACGGCTGGAGCGACCATTTTGATAAGGAGCATAAGAGTTAATTTGTATCCACATATCAGTCATCTTCGGAAAGAGGTCAAGCCTCGGCAGGGCCGGGGTGTCCATTTCAAAACGAATAATGGGATTCATGTACGCACATCCTCTGGTCAGTCACAGCGACAGATAGGTTTTGCCACCATAATACGTCGTTAAGTGTCTAAAGAATTTTATTTTATTTATTTATTTCCTATAGGGCCGTTTCGTACATAAACGTGTCGCACTGAACTACAATTTGTTTTTTTGACGACTTCATAAAGGGTTTTTCTATCTTATGATTGGGTTAAGCTTTTAAACATTTTATTAGACTATGAAATTTAATTTTTTTATGCTAATTATTTAATGCGAAAAATCGTTAACTCATGTCTATGGTTTAATAAATTTCATTATTTAGAAACTTAATAATGTGTAGTTTTTCATGTAGGCATAAAAGGCATGGGTTTTCCTAGGTTTTACAAGTTCTTCTAATTATTATTTTCCATTTTACTTTTGGTGTTTTATTCATTTCCTTTAAATGCCAAAAATATTTCGATAGGAATGTCTGATTTCTATTTCTAATATTATTGAAAGAGCTTTTGTGTTGTCTCCATCTAATTTTAAATTCATTCTTCGTTGAACCAATGTATATCCTTTTCTTGTTAGGGCCCTCAATGGATGAGATAGTGCATTGGTATACCACAGATTTTACGCGGCATTTATTTTCCAACGGGCATTCTTCAGGGTTTCTACAATCACAGAATTTTTCATTATTTTTGTCTAATTTTAGTTTAGGATTTTTATTAATGCTGTTTTGGCATGTGTGTTTTTCCAGGATTTTATTATTATGTTTTTTTTTTATGATTCTTTCTAGATTTTCAGGGAAACTGTAACTTAATTTTAAGTTGTTTTTTTTATTTTTTTTATTAAAGATCTTTCTAAGCCTGCTATTAGTAAGAAAGTGTTTTTCAATTAAAGCTAGGAACTTATGTCCTAGCTTAATACTAACCATTTGGTTGAACGGAGGGGGTATACCAAATGATTTTTCTTTTTCTGATTTTCTTCTGGTTAGTACTATTGTTTCTGTAATTTATGTTAGCGTTTTTGTAACCGCGATTTTGTAGGGCTGTGTTATAGAAATTACTATGTTGTCGGAATATTTCCTAATAGCAGAGTTCATTCTGATTCTTTTCTCTATTGATGTGGGTATATGCTTAATTATAGATGGAGGGTGGATTGACTTAGGGTGTACATACAAGGGATTAGTGTTAGGTTTTCTGAAAGGTAGGTAAATGTTGTTCATTAAGTCTAGAGTTACGTCGAGGAAGTTTACCCTTTTTAATTTAGTATTGACTGTAGTTTTTAAAAACTACAGTCAATACTAAATTAAAAACACAGTAACCCTGTATTCCAATAACACATTTTCGTAGAAAAAATGTGCTTTCTCCGACAGGAATCGAACCTCTAACTCTAATTTCTGTTTATAAACATACATCCTCGTCGATTTTTCTTGATTGATCATTTCTGTTCTTTGTGGCTGTATTTCCCGAGACATGGGCAATGGAACGGAAACGGATTACACCCTTAGATTAATTTTTTTTTTTTAAATCGATTCACCCCAAGCAAGGTGATAATGCGACTAACACACAATGTGTTACTGAGAATGAAAGAGAATTATAAGACTTTACAAGGAACCGGAAACCCAAACCTAAATAGGAAAGAATGGGTAAACTTTTGCTCCCGTTCAACAAAGATGACAACAACGTAAATAGTGTAAACAAAATCCAAAGAACTAGTGCTGAACGGGTAAGATTATTTTGGGAATAAAGGTCCGTGACAGGAACACTTGCATGGTAGTAAATCGATGAAAACAGATCACTTCAATTAATCAGGCGCTTTTTCAAGACTCGTCCTTTATGTCAGAATATCTGGTTGGAAAGCACTGCCTTCTCACCAAAATTATCTTCCATTTTCTCTTGTAGATGATACGCGCCAACATGTTTGAAATTCAATTTCATTCTCACACGGCCTACGATTGAAAAATGGCGAGCACGATTATCACTGATGAAGTCACTATAAGAAGCACCATATTTGAATTTGTCTCACCCTCTCATTCGTTCTCTCACCCTTTCTCTCACTTTCTCTCTTTTACTCTTTTTCTCACTCTCTTTTTCTCTTTCTCTCTCATTCTTTCCCCCTTACTCTCTCTCACACTCTCTCTCTCTCTCTCAATCTCTCATTCTTTCAGTCTTTATTTATCTCTTTCTCACTCTCACTCACACACCCTCTTTCTTTATCTATCACTTTCACTCTCTTTCTCTCTCTCTCACTTTCTTTTATTCTCTCTCTCACTCTCTCGATTTCTTTATCACTCTTTCTTTCTGTCTCACTTAAATTTCTCTCTCGCACTCTCTAATACTTTCTTTTTCTCTCTCTCTCTCTCTCTCAATCCATCTCTCATTTTCTCTATCACTCACTATCTTTCTTTCTTTCTCTCACTCTCTCTTTCTCTTTGTATCTATCTCTCAGTCTCTGTCACTTTCTCTCTCACTCTCTCTTTCTCTCTCAACCTCACTTTCTCTTATTCTCTCACTGTCTTCCTCTGCCTCACTCTCTCATGCTTTCTTTCTATTTGTCTCTCTTTTTGTCTCTCATCCTCTTTTAATCTCTTTCACTTCCTCACTCAATCTCTCTTTCTCTCGTTGTCTTTCTCTCATTTTCTCTCTCTTTCTTTCTCTTTCTCCATTTCTCACTCTCACCCACTTTCTCCCATTCTCTCTCTCACTCTTTCTCTCTTTCACTCTTTCTTTCTGTTTCTCTTAACTTTCTCACCGTCTCTCTCATGATTTCTTTCTCCTTCTCTTTTACTGTCATTCTCTATCTTTCTCAGTCTTTCTCCCTCTCTTTCTATCCCTTTCTCTCTTTGTCACTCTCTGTCTTTCTCTCTCACTTTCTCTCTTTCTCACCCTAATTCTCTCTCTATTACAACTCCTTGTCTCTCGCCCCTCTATTCAACTGTATTGATACGCCCCACGTTCAATACGGCTATATTATGTGAGTTATGTGAATTGTATTCAATCTCCGGGTGAGAAAACATATCAACCTTTATGAGGTTAAAGGGGACCAAGTTTTGTTTTCAATAACGTTTAAAGCCCAAGAGCCACTCAAGGTAGATGTTTACAGAATAAGGTTAGTGTTGGGCAGTAAGAGTACAAAGTAATAAGTGCATAGTGTGAGGATATGTAAGATAGATAACTATCGATTCTAGACTTTAAAATCTTAAAGTTTTATGTTCAAGATTTCATTAATTGATTTGTTTTTTTACGGCTTATCAACCCTTTGCAGGTTATTTAAAGCAAGAAAATATTTTTTAGATTGTAAGAATGATTTTTTAAAATAATGATTTATTTGTAATGATAAAATTTTTATTGCAATGATACAATTGTTACTGTTTAACCCATAGCTGAGGAGAGAAGAGTTTGATTCATACCCAATCAGAATTTGATAAAGAAACAAAAATTATAATGTGGATATAAAGTTGGGTATCAATTCTATATTACAATCAATACATAAACTGAACCCTCACTTTGTGTTCAGAGTAGTTTTTATACATTTATGTTCTAGAGAATATAAATAAATACATGCTTGTAGCTAATGAGTATTTCATTGATTGATTCATTCATTTTCTATGGCTTATCAGCAAACAAGAAATTATAATGTGGATATAAAGTGGGGGATCAATTCTATATTACAATCAACATATAAACTGATCTCTCACTTTGTGATCACGGTAGTTTCTATACATTTCTATTTCAGAGAATGTAAATAAATCTAAAAGGCATGCCTGTGTCACTAATCAGTATTTCATTGATTCATTCATTCATTCATTTTCTACGGCTTATTAACAGACAAGAAATTGCAATGTGGATATAAAGTGGGGGATCAATTCTTTATTACGAGCTATATATAAACTGATCCCTCACTTTATGACCACTGTATTTTCTATACATTTATATTCCAGAGAATGTAAATAAATCTAAAAGACATGCCTGTGTAGCTAATCAGTATTTCATTGATTGATTGATTCGTTTTCTTCGGCTCATCAACAAACAAGACATAATGTGGATATAAAGAGGAGGATCAATTATGTACTATAATCAATATGTAAACTGTTCCCTCACTTTGTGGCCAGGTTAGTTTCTATACATTTATATTCCAGAGATTGTCAATAAATCTGAAAGACATACCTGTGTAGCTAATCAGTATTTCATTTCATTTTACGGTTTATCAACCCTTTGAAGGTTATTTAAAGCCAGAAAATATATTTTTAGATTGTAAGAGGGATGGGGATAATAATGACTTAGCGATACAAGTCTAACTAATTAATCTATAGCTGGGGAGAACGGGGGGGGCTTCATACCTATCGCGATGGTATTTGCGCGTAAGTCATCTCTCTGACTAATAATTCCGAGCCATTATTCATTACTCCACTCAGTCTATTCATATATATCTATCTCATTTTGCTGATATCTATCAATCTATCTATGTATCTATCTCTCTATCTCCCTCCCCTCTCTCTCTCTCTCTCTCTCTCTATATATATATATATATATATATATATATATATAATTATTTATTTAAAAATATGATTCCAAATCGCTACATAAGAGGTCTCATGTTTCAAAACAAGAGCCGAAATATATATATATATAAAAAGGACAAAGTTCGAGGATTATTTTATTTTAAGACATTTTTATGTTTATACATTCTTTTGATAGATACAAATATTTAAGTAAATGTTCTGTTTATATATAATAAACAGTTTTAACAATATTTACCGGCCTGAATGTCCGAGAAATTTTCATAGAAAATATCCTTCTCTTCATCCTTTCCTCTATCACTCCTCTTTGCTCTCGCTCCAACTCTCTGTAACCCCTTGTGTGCTAGTGGCTTCCCGCCTTACTTGGAGTGAAACGCTTAAAATATATAGATCTATCTCATTCTGTTCATATCTATCTATCTATCTATCTATCTATCTATCTATCTATCTATCTATCTATCTATCTATCTATCTGTCTCTGACACCCTCTCTCTTTCTATATATCTCCCTATATATATATGTGTGCATATATATATATCAATCTCTTCAGATCTATATGTCTGTCTATCTAATTCTTTTCATATCTATCTCATTATGTTAATATCTATATATCTATATAAGAAAGCATAAATGAAATATGTCTTTCCCCTTACATGATTTTCTCCACAACAACCCTGCTAGCATCCATAAGTTTAAAATACATATATATATATATATATATATATATATATATATATATATATATATATATATATAGTGGACTCTCCTATCGTAAACGATAAATGAGGGTCAACAGTGAATGGTGTCTTTCGTTTTACACATATGCATGATAGCAGAGAAAAGCAGGTAAGGGAAAGACATATTTCATTCGTGCTTTCTTAAGTGCGATTCTAGCCCAGCGTTGCTGCAGACGACTGAGCCACACTGACCGATGTAATTTGTTAAAGCAGGATTTTAAGGGCGTCTCTGCTTCAGTGCTTGAGAAAGCTGATCACGGTGCTTCTGTCTACTGCCGTCAAAAATATATATATCAGTCTCTTCAGATCTATCTATCACTCTGTCTATATATCTATCTATCTAGCTAGCTAGCTAGCTATATAATATATGATTAGTATATTGGGATAGCAGATGATAATTCAACATATATTGTTAAACAGACAACGAATGTCTATTATGTTTAATCATGAGCCGTTCTAAGCTTCGTATTGTTGCTTTAATTTCGGGGGAAATAAAGACAAAACTGTTCTAGATTTGGGTATTTTTTATTATGCTGTTTCTTGATGTAAGCTTTTTTAATGTCCATATAGCCACTCTGATGATGGCTTGTGTGAGCCGAAAGTTTAGATCGAAGAACAGCATAATAAAAAAAATATCCAAATTTTGGAGGACAGTTTTTATTTTTATTTTCTTCCGAAACTAAATCCACTAATCGAAATACGTTGCCTGTTATATATATATATATATATATATATATATATATATATATATATATATATATATATATAATTTCAAATTATAAATATAGTTAAGAGCAAGAAACGGTAGGGAGTTGTGGAGAGCCATGATCACCTGCTTCTTGAAGAGATGCAACACATAGATGAAAAACGTTCAGAATTCGTTTGGATCGATCAATTTTTTAAAGCAATTTATTTTAATCTTTTTTTTAATTTTTTTATTGCCGGGAAAATCAGCAGAAGGAAACACAAAAGGGCAAAGCCCCTTGTATTCGGATTCGACCGTCAACCTTTGGTGCTTGTAGAGAATACGGCCATGTTTTTGATGATAAACTAAAACATGGATAAGCAACGAGAGAGAGAAAGAGAGAGAAAGAGAGAGAGAGAGAGAGAGAGAGAGAGAAAAGTGCGAGAGCGTGCGTGAGAGGGAAAATGTGTTTTCTGCGCGCGTACTTAAATAGGTTTACGCGTCCGAACGTGAACGGAGGTGCATTCTTTAACAACTTCGTCTGTTTAATTATTAAAATGTTTATCAGCGAAGTCTCGCTTGCGTTGTCTCATCGGGTCGTTAAAAACGTGACGAGGTCTTGAAGGGAAAGAGAAGAGTTTTACCGGTTAAGACTGGTGAGAATCGATATTAACCTGATAATAACAAGGATACTCGATAATTCTTATATATTCTCCAAAAAAAACAACACCGCTAATTTCTTTTCTAGACATACAGATACACACGTAAACACACACATATATATATATATATATATATATATATATATATATATATATATATATATATATATATATATATATATATGTGTGTGTGTGTGTCATATATATATATATATATATATATATATATATATATATGAAAAGTCGAAAATTTCACAACCTGACCCATTTAACAAAATCTGATAAAATAAACAAACATTAGAATTTGAGGGAAATAAGCTTATTTTTCAAAAATATCACAATCCGACAAAATAATAGAATCAAGATTAAATAGAAAAAAATATCAGTCTAACATGTTTCGATTTCATTAAAACTTCATCAGGGAACAAAAATGAAAAGTTAGATTGATACGGGACTCAGGGTTGAATATTGGGGGACCTGGGGACAGCAAGACAGGATTGAACAGTGTGGAATGGGTTTGTCAATGGAGTTCCGACCAACTATAAGGGAGGTCGAAGGATGATGATGAGGTGTTGCTCCTTTTGATAATCTACAGTTCTAGAGTTCATATATATATATATATATATATATATATATATATATATATATATATAAGTGAAAATTGAAGTTGGCACTCAGACAGAGGCGACAACCTGTTTCATGCTAGACGCAATCATCAGGCCGCCATATATATATATATATATATATATATATATATATATATATATATGTGTGTGTGTGTGTGTGTGTGTGTGTGTGTGTGTGTGTGTAATTATTTATTTTTAAAAATTTATAACAGAAACATGTTATAAAATCACTACAAATATAGCCATTTTGTTTCAACACTCCCGGTGTCTTATCAAGTAATAATGTTGAATGCAAAACAAATGGTTTTAAAAGTTTCAAATTAGTTAACAATCCTTCGCAAGGGGAAAACGTTGTTCCAAAAGCTAGAATGACCAATCAAAATACAAGTATAAGAAAATTCAAAAAGCCTGACAACGAAGTCATGTTATAATAGCTATTCAGATCTTTAAAATACGGGTAATATTAAAAAAAGAATTTATTCTAACCAATAATTATTAAATTATATGATAAAATTTTATATTAAAATTAAAAACTGCCAATTTTAAAATCCAAATTTAATCACTAAGTTTAAAATTATAAAATTACCGAGGAGAAAAGGAAAAATACATATGTTATTCAATTTATTTCTTCGTTGAAATTACGTTAGAATAGACTCTACGTCATCCGGTCCTCCGACAATATATATGTATACAATTTAATCCCAAGTGTGTGAATGGGGTCCTAAACTCACACGTAAAACAACACAAACACAATCAGATTATAATACATAAGCACCCAGACATATTTAGATATATATACACAGAAAAAAGTGACGAGACAGAGAACATCTCCACGGCCCTTTATGGAAAAAAAGGGGGAAACAAACACATATATACATACACAATTAAAAGTGAATGCACTTTCCATACACATAAACTCCGATAAATACGTGTACACACATCCACAGACAATGACCTATCAGATACCACAACCAATAAATATTTAAGACTGAAAGTGTCATTAAATAAATGCTAGCCACTTAAGCGAGCAAATATACAAATGTTGGTTATATATATATATATATATATATATATGTTGGTTATGAAGAAATATAGTCTTAAGGTGTGCTATATTTATGGGATAAAGTGCTCGATATCAGAGATAGAGCGTGAACAGTCTATTATAAGATAATCAATCCAAATGAATACAAATTAAAAACTGTTCCCGCCAAAATAATAGTTAGAATAAACTACAACAACCAACCCCAGAACCGAACGAATAGCTTTAATTAAATTCTCAAACCAAAACAAAACTGTTAAATAAGTGATATAAACAAATTTTTACTACGTTAATAAAAATACACCGATTTAAAAAATAAATAAATAAATAAGATAAGAAACAAAAAATAAATAAAAACAAGCAAAATAATTTAACCCAAATAAATAAATAAACGACTTCCGGTAAATAACCGCCATAATAGACTACCACTGACCCGTATATATATAAATAGCCGAGAAAAATAACAGCACACGTGGCCTGACGATTGCATATAGCGTGAAACAGACTGTCGCCTCTAAGTGTTGACTTCTATGTTCACTTTTATATGTTGTTATATATATATATTGTTTATATATATATATATATATATATATATATATATATATATATATATATATATATATATATATATATATTTAGTTATTGGAATCATTCCTTATACACCAATTATATAATTGGGTATATATATATATATATATATATATATATATATATATATATATATATATATATATATATATATGGTACAATGGGTAAATAGTCGCCATTTTATATTTTTAATTTCCTTTATGTGCTTTGTTTGTTTTTGGTTTTATCGACTGCACAGTTGGACACCACCTATAAGGAAAAAAAAAGTACCATAATGCAATTCTCTTAATTTGGAAGCGGAAGGCTGTAATGCTTGGCCTTGGCTCCGGAAGCTTCAATACGAACATTTCAGAGTGTTTGGGTGTCAATCTGAGGACAGTGCTGAGGATTCGGAAAGAGTTGGCTGAGTCTGATGGTGATTACGAAGGTACGGCAGCTCGGAAAACAGACTCTGATTAGAAAAGAACTCCTGAATTGGTTGGTGAGTGCCTTAGACTCAACACGAAGGCCTACATCAAATGGCTTGTGGAAGTAGTGCTACTCAGGATCAAGTGGGTGGCTGCTGGAAGTCTCTATGTCTGGCAACAGAACTCTTCACCATGTCAGACAATCGGGAGAACCAAGTCATGGCTGTTAGACAATTTCTGCAACCACATCATATCTTACACCTGGTCACCTAACCCTTCAGACTGCATCCCCCCCCTTGATTATTATGTGTGGGGTGCAATTGAGCGAGAGATCAACAAAACTCCTTATAACACCAAAGATGAAATGAAGGCAAGGATTATGGCAACATTCAGCGACTTAATCAAGGAGACCGTCCAGAAGAGTTGAAGGAGATTCCGAAGGCCGTCGTTGAAGCCAATGGCGATTTTATTGAATAAATTTAGTCTCTAGTATTTCAAGATATTTTTGTGTAATTTTGGTGAATATATCTGTTAAAATCTTGTCATTGTTATTTTCAATTTTTTGAGTAATTTAGACAACAAATTATACATCGCGCCCTGTATACACACACACACACACACACACACACGCATATATGTGTGTGTGTGTGCGTAACAATGTGCGTGCGTGTGTATGAGTGTGCGTTAGATAGATAGATAGATAGATAATGAACAGACTGAGATAGATAGATGAAGATAGATTATGAATAGACTGATGAATAGATAGATAGATAGATAGATAGATAGATAGATAGATAGATAGATAGATAGATGAATAGCCTTTGTTCGCAACTGAAAGTGATGGTGGCTATAGCTAATGGTAAACACTACTACCATCTCTCTTAGAGTGAACGGTGTAAAAGCACCCTTGCAACCAGTGAAAGAGAATCCTGGTAAATGCAAACAGAGGCCATGTGCAGCTAATGGTGGCACAGAAAACTTGGATCGCGTGAGGTCTGGAAAATCACAAACACAATTCTCAATAGATGCCGACAATCAGTGACTTCCACTGAAATGGCCCAGAGGTTATCTCATCATCGTCAGATAAGGCTAAAATCTTCGCAATTAACTTTGCCTCTCACTCCTCACACCCGCCCATACCCCGCGCCATCAACACGGAAGAAAATAATTCTGATATCTCTGTCTTGGATTGGAAAGTTTCCAAACGTTGCAAGAGTCTCAACTATACGCAGACTATTGGTTTGGATAAAATCCCTGTAGCCGTTCTTAAAAACTCTAGCCTCAGAGCTATCTCCAATCTTAGAAAAGCTGTTGAACTGCTACCAGAAATAGTAATGTTTTCTATATCCATGCTTTCCTGAGTAGTATCAACTGCCCTATTCACAAGAATGCAGTCGAGCGCTCATCGCCATTTCAATATCGACCCCTCAGCCTCCTTTGTACTTCAGCAAACGTTTTGAGGCTATCATGATCAAGAAACTTATTGATCACTTTCTGAACGACAAACAGTATAATTTTCGCTACTCTAGGTCCACTGCTGATGTCTTTCAGTGATTTTCAAAACGGTGAGGCACGCCTTATAGGTTGGCGGTAGAGGATAACAGGTGAGTCGGAATGATTGAAAGACAATCAAAGATTTAAAAACAGTTTTAAAAAATTCATATGTCAAAAGTAAATATGATTTCAAAACTTAAAAAATATTATTATAGATTACTTGTAATTGCATGAGACCCAGTACAAATAGATATAAATAATTTTTGACCGATTTCATCATTGTGATATTTTTCCATTATATCAAATATTAAGAAAATTTTTACTAAGGTACGCAAATTGAATGAGAGACTTATCAATGATAATGTTCTGATTTCGAATCCGTGTTTATCTCCCTTTAACCTACTTTGTTTTTTTTATTTTTAAATATGCTTTTTATCACATAAAAATTGACGAGCGAATTTCCTTTCCAAAAATGAGGCCCAAAGAAAAAACTTCTTAAGAGCTAGCTCCAATCTTAGAAAAGCTGTTTAACTGCTACCTGAAATTGTAATGTTTTCTATATCCATGCTTTCCTAAGCAGCATCAACTGCCCTGTTCAGAAGAATGCGGTCGAGCGCTAATTGCCATTTCAATATCGATCGTACTTTGTACGTTTTGAGGCTATCATTATCAAGAAAGTTATTGATCATTTTCTGAACGACAAACAGTATAACTTACGCTACTCTATGTCCACTGCTGATGTCTTTCAGTGATTCCCAAAACGGTGAGGCGGGCCTCAGAGTTGCGGCGGAATAGGATAGCAGGTGAGGCGGAATTATTGAAAGATAATCAAAGATTTAAAAACAATTTCAAAAAATCATATGCCAAAAGTAAATATGGTTTCAAAATTTAAAATATTATTATGGATTACTTGTAATTGCATGCATGAGTCCCAGTATAAATAGTTACAAATGATTATTGACTAATTTTATCATTGTGATATTATTGCATTATATCAAGTATTAACATATATAGTAACTAGGGTCTCTAAATTGGAGGAATCTGACTTTGAATACGTGGTTATCTCCCTTTAACATTCTCTCTCTCTCTCTCTCTCTCTCTCTCTCTCTCTCTCTCTCTCTCTCTCTCTCTCTCTCTTTTTTTTTTTTTTAATTTTTAAATGTACTTTTTTATCACATAATATTTGGGGAGGAACAAGTAAATTTTCATTCCGAAAATGCGGCCCAGAGAAAAAAAAGTTTAGTAACAGCTAAGTATAGAATAAGATTATAGTTTAAGAAGAATTAAGCATAAAATAAGTGGAACGCTCGATAATGAACATAAACTCGAGAACAGCTGCCTTAGAATTCTCGAACTCATTTGGCAGAGTGTTCCATACAGGGTTGCTAAACAAAGTCTCCAGTGGAAAATGTCATGAAACCATTTCTGGCCTTAGCTCTCCAGTTGGGACCCGAAAGATTATGGGTATACACCCGAGGTTAATAATAATAATAATAATAGTCGGTATGTCTCTCATGGCTTTTGTTCTTAATTAATTAGCATGTGCGTGTTATGTCATTGGTGAATTTAATTGGACAAGTCTTCCTTCGCTCGAAGCCATTTTTAATCAATGATCTAAGAAAACATTTAAATACAAATCATAGATGGTCAGCGTTTAATAAATTCGTCGCAAGAAGAACTGAAAAGCTGGCCAATCAACAGAGAATAGCAAAAATGGCAAAGATTATGATATTAGTGTAATTAAGATGTAATTAGGAGATGATTATAATGAGTTGAGAACTGAGTTAGATTTCAAGTTGAATATGCTATGATTCCTTTAATAGAAAAATAATGTTGACATAGATAGATAGATAGATAGATACATAGATAGATAGATAGATAGATCGGAACTGCCTTATATAGATATATAGTTACATAGACAGATTGGAACTGATTGCAACAGCTAGCTAGCTAGCTAGCTAGCTAGCTAGATAGATAGATAGATAGATAGATAGATAGATAGATAGATAGATCGGAACTGCCTTATATAGATATATAGTTACATGAACAGATTGGAACTGATTGCAACAGCTAGCTAGCTAGCTAGCTAGCTAGATAGATAGATGAATAGATAGATAGATAGATAGATGAATGAATAGATAGATGAATGGGAATGAATCGGAACTGCCTTATATAGATATATAGTTACATAGACAGATTGGAACTGATTGCAACAACTAGCTAGCTAGCTAGAATGAATAGCTAGATAGATAGATAGATGAATAGATGAATGAATAGATAGATATAGAATGATTGGAACTGCCTTATATAGATATATAGTTACATAGACAGATTGGAACTGATTGCAACAGCTAGCTAGCTAGCTAGCTAGATAGATAGATAGATCGGAACTGCCTTATATAGATATATAGTTACATAGACAGATTGGAACTGATTGCAACAGCTAGATAGCTAGCTAGCTAGATAGATAGCTAGCTAGCTAGATAGATAGATAGATAGATAGATAGATAGATAGATAGATAGATAGGATAGATTAGATAGATAGATAGATAGATAGATAGATAGATAGATAGATAGATAGATAGATAGATAGATAGATAGATAGATAGATAGATTGGAACAGCCTTATATAGATATATAGATAAACAGATCGGAACTGATTACAATAGATAGATAGATAGATAGATAGATAGATAGATAGATATGAAAAATACTGTGATAGATTGGAACAGATAGACGAGAGTGTTACAGCAAGAATTTTCGGTCTCACTGTCAGAACAGATGGCTGAAAACTCTCCAAAATGGCAGCACCTGCTCCTTTTTATAGCTGGGAGAGTCCATCCGTGAGTGGATAAACTACAATAATAGATAGATAGATAGATAGATAGATAGATAGATAGATAGATAGATAGATCTGCAATGTTATCGGTCCTAACTTGGCATCTCTATTTCAGTTATTTTCCCACTGCCGTAATGTACCTTGTGACTTTTATATAAATATTTTCTTAGTAATTGTCCTGATGAGTTTTCCTCTTTAGTATTTCGTCTTTATAAACATAAGCGCCGTACCCGATTGGCTGTTAGGTCTCATCATTTTACAGCTGAACTAGGTACAGTCGTAAATTCGAGTCGACTTTGATCTTCATATATGTCTATGCAATGTCAGTCATTACCTTCTCTCCTATTGATTCCTTAATAAATTTTTTTTATTTTCTTTATCTTATATTCTTTCATACTCATTAATCCCTTGCATCTTAGTGGCTTTATTGTCTTGTGGTGAAATGAATAAAAGAAACCCCATGCCATCAAAATTTCTATGATATTCTTTGCTTCGAACTGTGGGTGTCGATGGCGTCAAATGACAGCAGCAACACCTTGTGTGATAATGCTACTTCTGCTCTATATGCCACATTGGCAGGGGGGTGTTAATGGCAGTACGGAATTTTTGAGAATAGCTTCGTACTGATTGGAAGGAATATTGATGACGACTATGAAAATAATAAGAATTGATACAGGTTCAAATGTTGATCTGAAAAGAAAATGGCCAAACCCTCACGAGATGTTTGCAGAAATGGCGTTTGTGTTGGAATCTTTTCAAAGCGGGATCAGGTGTAAAGATGGCGAATGGTAAGGTAAAATTGCAATTTAGAAGTTTGTTGTTGTTGTGAAAGAAAAAAAGAAAGAAAGAATAGAAAATGAAGTAAAAAGAAAGAGAGAAAAAGGAAAGATTAGAAAATGAAGTAGAAAGAAAAAAGAAAGAAAAAAAAGAGAAAATAGACAAAAAGAAAGAAAGAACGAAGTGAGTAAATAAATGAAGGAAGGAAGAAATTAATGGAAAAGATGGAATAAAAAGAAAGAAAAAAGTTGAAGTAGAAATGAGAAAGAACAATGAAAGGCAGGGAAAGGCAAAGTGGAAAGAAAGAAAGAAAAAAGAAAGAAAGAAAGAAAAAAGAAAGAAAGAAAGAAAAAGAGGAGAACAAAGAGGAAATAGACAAAAAGAAAGAAAGATAAAATAGAGAAAAAGAATGAAGTAAATAAAGTAATGAATGAATGAAAAATAGTGAATACAAAAAAGAAGAAATAGAAAAACGAAAGAAAGAAAAAAGAAAGAAAGAAAGAAAGAAAGGAGAAATAGGCAGAAAGAAAAAGATGGAATAGAAAAAAGAAAGAAGGAAGGAAGGAAGGAAGGAAAAAAGAAATAGGCAGAAGAAAGAAAGAAAGAAAGAAAGAAAGAAAGAAAGGAAGGAGAGAGAGAAAAGAGTGGAAAAGAGGTGCAAACAAAAGGAAGGAAGGAAGGAAGGAAGGAAGGAAGGAAAAGAGAAATAGGCAAAAAGAAAGAAAAATGGAATAGAAAGAAAGAAAGAAAGAAAGAAACGAGAAATAGGCAGAAAGAAAAAAAGATGGAATAGAAAAAAGAAGGAAGGAAGGAAAGAAGGAAGGAAGGAAGGAAAACGGAGTAGAAAGAAAGAGCAAAAGCGAGAATAAATTAGTGTAAAACTGAAGAAGGAAAGAACGAAATAAATAAAGAAATTATGAATGAATGAAAGAAAATAGGTAAATACAAAGTAGAGTGAAAGAAAGAAAGAGAAGAAAGAAAAAAAGGAAGGATAAAACAGAGTGAAAAAAAGGAAATAGAAGGAAAGAAGGAAATAAATAGATAAATAAATAAAGAAGCAATGAAAAAAGAAAAGAAGCAATAGAAAGAAACTAAAAAGATGAAGAAGAAAAATTAAAGAAAAATGAAAGTAATGATGAAGAAGAAAGAAAAAGAAAGGAAACGCTAAACTAGACAGAAAGAAAGAAAGAAAGAAAGAAAGAAAGAATAGAAAATGAAGTAGAAAGAGAGAAAGATTAGAAAATGAAGTAGAAAGAGAGAAAGATTAGAAAATGAAGTAGAAAGAAAGAAAGAAAGAAAGAAAGAAAGAAAGAAAGGAAGGAAGGAAGAAAAAGAAAGGAAACGCTAAACTAAACAGAAAGAAAGTAGAATGGAAAGAAAGAAAAGGGAAGGAAACGATCAATAATAGAAAGAAAAAAGAAAAAATAGAAATAAATAAAAAGATGTAGTAAAAAGAAAGGAAGATGAAAAATAAAGAAAACGAATGAAGGAATAGAAAGAGAGAAAAAATTGCGATAGAAAGAAAGAAAGAAAGAAAAAGAAAGAAAGAAAGAATGAATGAATGAATGAAAGGAAGGAAAATTGAGTAGGAAAAAAAGGACAAAGAGAGAATAAATGATTGCAAGGATGACGAAGAAAGAAAGAACGATGTAAATAAATAAATAAATAAAGAATGAAAGTAGGTAAAAACAAAGTAGAAAATAAGAAAGAAAGAAAGGAGGAAAGAAAGAAGGAAATAAAAAGAAAGACAAAACAAACAGAAAGAAAAATGAAGTCGAAAGAAAGAACGAAATAAATATATAGAGATAAATAATGAATGAATGAAAAAGAAAAGAAGAAATAGAAAGAAAAAAGAAATAGCAAAGGGAAGGAAAAAATGAAAGTAATGACGAAGAACGAAGAAATAAAAAAGAAATAAAGCGAAAGGCTTAGTAAAAAGAAAGAAAGAAAAACGAAGTAGAAGAAAAATGAGAAAGAAAGAAAAGGAAAGGAAAAGAAAGAAAGAAAAGAGAAAGAAAAAAGAAGGAAAGAAGGAAGGAAAAGAAAGAAAGAAAGAAAGAAAGAAAGAAAGAAAGAAAGAAAGAAAGAAAGAAAAAGATAAACAAAAAAGAAAGAAAAATATAAAAAGCAAAAGATAAAAAAGAAAGAAAAAAGAAAGAAAGAAAGAAATAGAGAAAGGCAGGAAAAAGACGAAAAGGAAAGAAGGGGTAGGAAGAAAGAGAAAGAAAGAAAGAAAGAAAGAAAGAAAGAAAGAAAGAAAGAAAGAAAGAAAGAAAGAAAAGATAAACAAAAAAGAAAGAAAAATATAAAAAGCAAAAGATAAAAAAGAAAGAAAAAAGAAAGAAAGAAAGAAAGAAAGAAAGAAAGAAAGAAAGGCAAGAAAAAATACGAAAAGGCAAAAAGACGAAAAGGAAAGGAAGAAAAGAGAAAGTCGCAATAGAAAGAAAGAAAGAAAGAAAGAAAGAAAGAAAGAAAGAAAGAAAGAAAGAAAAGATAAACAAAAAAGAAAGAAAAATATAAAAAGCAAAAGATAAAAAAGAAAGAAAAAAGAAAGAAAGAAAGAAATAGAGAAAGGCAGGAAAAAGACGAAAAGGAAAGAAGGGGTAGGAAGAAAGAGAAAGTCGCAATAGAAAGAAAGAAAGAAAGAAAGAAAGAAAGAAAGAAAGAAAGACAAACGAGAAAGGAATGAAAGAATAGAAAGAAAAGGGAAAATGAATTAGAATGAACGGAATAAACAGTGAAGTAAGGAATAGAAAGAAAGAAAAAAGTAAAAAAACTAATGAAAAGAAAATATTGAAGAAAGGTAAACGTTACAACAGAAAGAACGAAAAAAAAAGAAACAAGCATATAAAAAAAGGAAAGAACGAAATAATAATTGAAAGAAAAAAAAGAATATAAGGCGAGCTATACTAAAAAAAATGTAATAAAAAATGTCTGAATGAAAATCATAAAGGAAGCGCGAAAGAAAGAAGAAAAAGAAGAAAATTCTAATATTGAAAGCAGCAGACGATAATACAAACTAAAACAAAATTTAAATATCTGAAATAATCTTAAAAAAAAATATGAGTGTGAAATATGGCTTCGAACTATTCACCATCAAAATAAAACAAATAAGAAAGGTACACAAACCAAAATAAAAATTAAAAAAAAAACAGGTCGTAATCAGTCGCGCCTGCCACAGGCCATCGTCACATACCTGTAAATTGACTTCAGCTAATAATAGCTCTAATCAAAAACCTATTACAGTATCCGTCTAATTATTTCTACCATCGATACTGTCCCTGATCGATAGCTTCCAATTATTCGGTTGTCATCGATAACTTCACGAATGATTTTTATAGTAACTTTTGCCTGTCGATCGTCAAGATAAGAATCCACACATAACCTGTCTTAATTAAAAGTCAATAATTAATATTCTTTAATATCGTTAATATTTTAAGTTTTCAAAAATTCATTTTGTTTTTAATTTCAAGTCTTGTTTTATTTCGAATCAAGGAATGAAAAAGAAGATATTTCTTGGGATTAAGTCAAATTTACAGCCAAGATTATATGCAAAAAAATGTATTTTAATACATCGTTAGATTTTTTTTTTTTTTAAATATTAAATAAGACATTGACAGATAAAGATAATTACACAAAAATTTTGTTATATAACGAGTCAGATATAAGCAAAATATATTTTTTAACGCTTTGTCGACTACGTTTTACTCGTTTTAAGACAAATTCTACTGCCAGGAAAGTTGGGTTACTGTGTCGTGCCAGAAGCTTTTTTCTCGTCAGAGTCTATCTTGTACATTTACAAATCTACCATTCGTCCGTGCATTGAATACTGCTGCCATATCTGGTCTAGTGCTCCTGCTATTCATCTCGAGGTTTTTGACAAAATCCAAAGAAGGATCTGTAATGTAATCAATCTTGACCTGGCATCTCGACTTCAGTCACTTTCTCACCGACGTGTCTTCCCTCTGTCTTTTCTACAAAAATTTTCTTGGCAACTGCTCTGACGAGCTTTTTACACTGGTACCCCCACTACATGAATTTAAGCTTGTAACTAGATTGGCATTTAGGTCCCATTCGTTTACTGTCGAAATAGCTAAATGCAACCACCACTTGTACTCCAACAGTTTCTTTTCACGCACTTCCCACCTGTGAAATGCGATTTTATGCCTCCACCATTTCCTTTATATTGAAATACTTGTTTTGCAAAAGCTTCCATAACTACAACAGATAAATTAAAAATTTTATAACAGAGCGCGTTCGTGCGTGTTTTTAAAAATTACCATCACAATGGAATGTAGATTTTATGGCAGTTACAATAAGTTTGTCTTTGTAATTTACCCATGAAGATGATCTTGGAAAAGATCGAAAGAACTTGAGTTAAAAACTACGGTGTCTTCTTTGTTGAATTTCATTTTATCATCAAGAAACTGATTAGATAAAAGGAAAGGATCAGTATAAAAATCAACATAATACGTCTATATAATTCAATGAAACATGTTTGAATATAAATATGCGACCTAAATATAGATGACAACATGACTTTAAGTGTGCTACTAGATTGGCATTTAGGTCCCACCCTTTAACTGTTGAAATAGCTAAATGCAACCGTCACTTCTACCTCAACAATTTCTTTTCTCGTACTTACCGCCTGTGGAGCTCCCTTCTGTTTACTTGCTTCCTTAATAACTATAATCTTCAAAAATTTAAATGCAACGTCAATCGCCATCTTCTATCTTCTTGAAACCTGTTCATCTTTTGCCCTTTCTTCAGTCCTTCCTATACCCTAGTCTTTTCTCTCACTTTCATTCTCTGTAGACCCCTGCGTACTAGTGGCATTCCCGCCTTGCTTGGGGTGAAATGATTAGAGAAACAAATCTAATTTAAAAACTGCAAGAAACCTTGACCATGATAGCAAAGGAAAGCGGGAAGAAGAAAAAAACTCTCGTCCGTAAATACTAAACACTTCAAATATCTTGTAACAAAATTAGTAGAGAAGCTTGAACTGACTGGCTGTCACTAAAGTTTGGACACATAAGTCAAAATGCACCATTTCAAGAAATGAAATATTCAACATTTTATTTTTATTTATTTTTTTAAGCATTTCATCCCAAGCAAGGCGGGAGTGCCACTAGCACGCAAGGGGTTACAGAGGATTGGGAGCAAGAGTAAAAAGGCGTGTCTGAGGAAAAGATATAGAAAAGACGGGGAAATAAGGTCAAGATGTCGATTGACAATACACTTGAAAATTTGAAGATTAGAGTTATCAGGGAAGTAAGTAAGAGGAAGGGAGTTCCACAGACGGGAAGTGCGAGAGAAAAGCTGTTGGAGTAGAAGAGAGGGCTACATTTACCGTTTCGTCACTGAAAAAGTGGGAGCGAAATGCCAACCTAGTAGCACGCTTAAATTCATGCAGTTTGGAAGCCAGTGAAAGACGTTCGTCGCAGCAGTTGCCGTGAAAATACTTGTAGAAGAGACAGAGGGAAGCCACGGCACGTCTTTGAGAAAGCGACTGTAGACGAGATGCCAGATCAGGACCAACCATATTGCATATCCGTCTTTGGATTTTGTCAAGGGACCAGACCATATATGACAGCAATATTCCGTGCAAGGGCGGTGGTTGATTTATAGATTTGAAAGATGGACTCAGGCGAGAAAAAAACCTTCTGGCATGAGAACCAACTATACTTGCGGTAGATGAAGTTATTGGTTCAATGTCACAAAAAAACAAAGATCCACGTGAATTCGACCCAATAACTCATCATTGCCGTTAATTTTAGCCCATTCACTCTTTATGCATTCAATCAAATGTGTTGCATCTGTCATCTTCATTGAGTACACCTTCTCCTTTAGCATACCCCAGAAAAAGAAGTCAATTCTTTCATCGAGTTTGCATTAATCTTAAAAATAACACCAACCTTTGCATTACAAATAATGGAAATCATATTGAAGATGTTATTTGTTAATATTCCAAATCAATAAAACGTTGTTGAAAATTTAATTTCCTGAAAATATATATTTTTGCCTATGTTTCCAGACTTTACGGACACCAGTACTTAAGTAATTGGTCGGTTTTATACGTAAATAAATTCGAGGTAAAAATTGGTTGGTATATATTTCAGTCTAGTATTGGCTTCAATAAAATGTCGTTGAAAATTTAATTTCCTGAAAATATGCATTTTTGCCTCTGTGTCCAGACTTTACGGACACCAGTACTTGAGTAACTTGTAGGTTTTATAGGCAAATAAATTCGAGTTAAAAATTGATCAGTATATATTTCAGTCAAGTATTGGTCCCGTTTATAGTAGAAAGTACTAGTAAACTCGATTCAACAAGCAATCACATGGAAACTCTTAACTTTTAAAGTGGTTTTATACTTTTACCGGGTCTGGATTCAGTATATTTTACACCGATAAGGCCGAAAATTAAATGAGTTCAATTATACTACGTCAGTTTTCAATACAGAGGAAGATTGACTACATTAGTCGGGTTTGTACTTGAGTCTATTAGTTTGATTCTATTGTCGACTATATACTTGAGTAATTGTTCGGTTTTATAGGTAAAGAATTGATTGGCTCTATGCTTGTTAGTGTAGGTAAAATTGGTTTATATTTCAACGAAGCATTGATTCTATTCAGAGACGCTGCATAATACACGCGAACCCACGACCAGAAGGAGGCAGGTCAAAATGGGGGGCCCCAAGTAGTGATTTGTGACACTCGCTATCTTACCAACATTTGCTTTTTTTTTCCTATATTTATATTCGTTACAAATTAAATTAAACAAAACTGACTATTAAAAGATGAAGTTTCGCAGATTTTAACGTTATTTTTTTGTTCGTCCAAATCTGTGAATTTGTTTTGCTTATGAAGAGTCACGAAAAAAAAAATATAAAATTCACTGTTTTTTATTCATAATGTTTAATGTGTGAAAATTCTTCAGCTTTTCAACAAGAAAAATCTCAAGTTGATGTTAAAAATTACCATAAAACATTGTTAATTAATTTTCGATGGAATGATCTATTATGACAGGTCTCTAATTTGTATTTAGATACATTGTATTTAGTTTCGACTTTAAATTGTCCACCAATATTGCATATGATTCACTATTTTACAAATGGAGAAGCATAAAACCCTTACACTGGCCCTCTGTGAGTATCCACTTATGTAAATATCATCTAAATGTTTGTCTGAACTTTGTCATAAATAAAGGAAATTATCAGAGGTTCTCAGTTGCTTTCCTTGGATCTTTCTATGGAACTTATCTTAGAGAAGACAATATTGGAAGGTGAGCGTAATTTAGGATGTTAAGAAGATGGCATCAGGTTAATTTATTTTGTTCATGCTAAGTCTCAAAAAAACTATATAAAATTGTCTAATTTTTATCCATAATCTTGAATGGGATCAACTTTTTAACAAGAAAAATCTCCAGCTGATGTTAAGGATTGCCACAAAACATTGTTGATTTATTTAAGATAGAATGAGCTATTATGACATGTCTCTAATTTGTATTTAGATACATTGTATTTATTTTCAATTTTTGTAGTTGATTTGTTCACCTATAATTCATAGGATTCATTATTGTACATAATTAGGTTACAATAAAATTTGGATTTCATATCAAGATTACCTAATGAAAATTGAGATGTAGCCGAGTGGAGGGCTGGTATCATAGATTCAGGGGTGAGGAACGAGACCTTTGGGCCAGCCCTACCAAGATCCACAGGAGGAAGTTGTCTTTTTCTTCTGTTCATAGCCCACCACCCCCGACGATTGAAGTAGTCAAGGGATATGATGATGATGATTTATTCTGACATGTCTCTAATTTGTATTTAGATACATTGTATTTATTTTTATTTTTTCTGGTTGAATTGTTCACCTCTATTGCATATGATCCATTATTGTTCATAATTTGGTTACAATAAAATTTGTATTTTATATGACGACTACCTTATGAAAATTGAGATGTAGTAGAGTTCGAGTCCTGTATCATTCAGAGGTGAGCGGGTGATCATTCTTAGAATTATGCACCTCTCTCTTTCTGATTGCTACCATTAGTTTCTTTATTGTCCTTAAACTGTTCTCGTTGCTCACATACCCATTCCGTTGTATTTTCGGCATTTGTTTATAAAACGACGTCTTAATTTCTTCAAGTCTATTGTTCATACATGAAGAAATTGTCCAGTATTCACTTCCATATAAGAGATTAGATATTAAAACGCAGTTGTTACACAAAAGTAGAAAGGGGATTAAGACAAGGGTGAAACGTCTCACCAGATTTATTTAACCTTTACCGCTAGGAGATATTAAGAGAGCAAGAAATTCGACTTTTGTAAATTTTATTTTCGTCTAAATCCGTGAATTTGTTTTGTTCATTCTAAGTCTCAAAAAATCCTTTTTCATCCATAATGTTGAATGTGTTAAAATTATTCAATTTTTTAATAAGAATAATCTGAAGTTGATGTTAAAAATTACCGCAAAACATTGTTGATTTATTCAAGATGGAATGATCTATTACGACATGTCTCTAATTTGTATTTAGATACATTGGATTTATTTTCAATTTTTCTAGTTGAATTGTTCACCTATTTTGAATATAATCCATTATTGTACACAATTAGGTTACAATATAATGCGTATTTTATATGAATTCTACTTTAACAAGATTGAGATTCAGTAGAGTTGGGGATGTTTCAAAGATTTGGTGAAGGCACGCAACTCTTGGATTACACTACGTTGCTCTAATAATTTTTGAAATTCCTTTTTGACTGTTTTGGATTTGTCAGCACAGGCTTTTTGATAAATTGATCTTTAAAGTTTATAGTGTGTAATATTTCTCTAATAATGACTGAATTACATTCGGTATGTTATTTATTAAAACATGTTGAATGGATAATTTTGTTTGTATTCTGCGCAATATTTTATGTGTTTGGTCGATTAGTTTATCTCCATTACAATCCAGGATGTGACCATAATGACCTAAATCAATGTAGGTTATAAATGAAACTAAGTACAACTGACTATTAAAGGATAAAAAACTTTTATGGGTTTTGACGTCATTCTGGGGTCTTTTGTTTGTTTGTTTTTTTGTCTCAAACATTGAAATCGCTTTTTTTGTCATTCATAATGTTGAAGGTGTTAAAACTCTTCAACATTTTAACAAGAAAAATCTCAAGTTGATGTTAAAAATTGCCGCAAAACATTGTTGATTTATTTAAGATGGAATGATCTATTATGACATGTCTCTAATTTGTATTTAGATACATTGGATTTATTTTCAATTTTTCTACTTGAATTGTTCACCTATTTTGAATATAATCCATTATTGTACATAATTAATTTACAATAAAAATTGTATCTTATATGAAAACTTATAAAAACTGAGATGCAGTAAAGTGGGGAGCTGGTGTCATAGATTCAGGGGTGGGGAACGAGACCTTTGCACCTGCCCTACCAAGATCCACAGGAGGAAGTTGTCTGTTTCTTTTGTTCTTAGTGGTGATGGGGGGGGGCATATCCCACATTCAGGGGTGGGGTTGTGAATCGTATTACATGGAAGGGATTAGTCCTTTGTATTTGACATGAATATTACCTCATGAGAATGGAAATCTCATAGATTTAGGGACTTTACGAAACCCTTGCACCAGCACTGATATATATATATATATATATATATATATATATATATATATATATATATAATATAACTGGAAGTTGAAGTCAACACCAAGAAGCGATTGTCTGGTTCATGTTAAACGCAACTGTCAGTCCTGTTTTAAGTATTAAATTTATTCAACCTTATAAGTTGATATTAAAAATAGTCGACAAACATAATTAATTTATTTAAAATGGAATGATCTATTATGACATGTCTCTAATTTGTATTTAGGTACATCGGATTTATTTTCAATCTTTCCAGTTGAATTCTTCACCTATATTGCATAGGATTCATTATTGTACATAATTAGGTTACAATAAAATTTGTATTTTATATGAAGTTTACCTTACGAAAATTGAGATGTAGCCGAGTGGAGAGCTGGTATCATAGATTCAGGGCTGAGGAACGAAACCTTTGGGTCAGGCCTACCAAGATCCACAGGAGGAAGTTGTCTGTTTCTTCTGTTCATGGCCCCCCCCACCTCCGACGATTGAAGCAGTAAAGAGAGACAACGACGACGACGACGACGACGACGACGATGATGATGATGATGATGATGATGATGATTCCATAGGATCCATTATTGTAGATAATTAGGTGACAATGACATTTGGATTTTATATGAATACTACCTTATAAAAATTGAGATGTAATAGATTTGGTATGTGCCTTATCATATATTCAGTGGGGGCCCACGAGACCCTCTTACCGGCCCTGATCTTGTTTATAGGTAAAACTATTGGTCGGGTTTATACTTGAGTCAGCAAGCAATCACATGGAAACTCTGACCTTTTTAAATTGGTTTTATTCGCTATGTCGTCGGTGTATTTTACGCTGACAGGACCGGAAATGAAATAGATTCAATAATGTTAAGCCAATCTTCAAAGCAAAGAGAGCCTGTCTACCATGATAATGAGCATCCAAAACGCTAACTTTTACTTGAGATTGAACCTCAGCCCCTTGCAACGCGGGGGAGATACGTAAGCTAGGAAATAAGCTTGCTTATGTCCTAAGATTAAGCGAATAGATTTTAAAATAACTGTCTTCTGAAAAAGGGCCAGCATGATATCGAAAAATGTTTAATGCAAAGAATAATCTGCCATGTTTTCGGCCCTGACCTGGCATCTCAGTTTTAGTTACTTTCACACTTTTCCACCGTCGTAATATAGATTTCATGTGACTTTTCCATAAATATTTTCATGGTAATTGTTCCGATAAGCTTTCCTATTTGGTTTTCGTTTCGTTTGTTTTACGGCATATCAACACCTCAATGGCTTATTTAATGCCAAGATTTTTAGGATATGTTCGTATGAATATAACATGTATTCTTTGGTTTAGATTGGATTGGTTTATTTTGTTTTACAGCATATCAACATCTCAATGGGTTATTTATTCTTTTTACGATAGGTTCGTATGAATATAACATGTATTCTTTGGTTTAGATTGGATTGGTTTATTTTGTTTTACAGCATATCAACATCTCAATGGGTTATTTAATGACAAGATTTTTACGATAGGTTCGTATGAATATAACATGTATTCTTTGGTTTAGATTAGTTTGGTTTATTTTGTTTTACAGCATATCAACATCTCAATGGGTTATTTAATGACAAGATTTTTACGATAGGTTCGTATGAATATAACATGTATTCTTTGGTTTAGATTAGTTTGGTTTATTTTGTTTTACAGCATATCAACATCTCAATGGGTTATTTAATGACAAGATTTTTACGATAGGTTCGTATGAATATAACATGTATTCTTTGGTTTAGATTAGTTTGGTTTATTTTGTTTTACAGCATATCAACATCTCAATGGGTTATTTAATGACAACAAGATTTTTACGATAGGTTCGTATGAATATAACATGTATTCTTTGGTTTAGATTAGTTTAGTTTATTTTGTTTTACAGCATATCAACACCTCAATGGGTTATTTAATGCCAACAAGATTTTTAGAATATGTTCGTATGAATGTATGTATTCTTTGGTTTAGATTGGTTTGGTTTATTTTGTTTTACAGCATATCAACACCTCAATGGGTTATTTAATGCCGACAAGATTTTTAGGATATGTTCGTATGAATATATGTATTCTTTGGTTTAGATTGGTTTGGTTTATTTTGTTTTACGGCATATCAACACCTCAATGGGTTATTTAATGCCGACAAGGTTTTTAGGATAGGTTCGTATGAATAGAATATGTATTCTTTGTAAGAAATCAGTTTGTAGATGACGTTTCATTGACGTATTTTTGTAAAGAGAGTTTTTGGCGAGAGTCTGATTTGATTTATTTTGTTTTACGGCATATCAATGGATTATTTAATGCCGAAAATTTTTTATTGCTGGTAATATTTTGTTTTGTCAAAAATCTATTTCTGATAGTATTTTTCCTTCAAAAATGTATTGCTGGTAATATTTTTTCCTCAAAAATATATAACTGTTATTTTTTTTCTTCAAAAACATTATTGGTAATATTTTTTTTTTCAAAACTTTATTGTTGGTAATAAATTATTTCTGGTATTAAAACATATTTTTGCACTTTCAAATATTTTTACCCTAGTTTCGGGCTTAACTATCTGCCCATAGCTGGGACCCTAACAGGTGTTACCACCTCGAGTCAGAGTGGACCTGAGAACACCAGCAAATATGAGGTGTTTCCACGCTCCTCAAAACCTCCTGATCAGAGTCCTTGCTGTTGGACGTAGTTTATCGTCTTACCCTGGACGCGGATGTAGTTTATCGTCATACCCAGGACGGCTTTCCTATTTGGTACTACGACTTTACGAATCTTCAAAAAACGCAACGTAAATTCTTTCGCCTTCATTATTACTGTTCTTTTATTCTCGTTTCTCCCTAATAATGTTTTTTCCTCGTGTTCTTATATACTATTCAAGTATTTCAACCACAGGAAACGCCATTTGAATTTGTCCTTGTTTTGAAACTTTGCAAACTTGAAATCTTTTTTTTTTTCAGGATTTTATTTTCATATTTAAAAATGTCTATACTCATCAGAAATTATTGGAGGATGTATTAATATTCCGGAAGAGACGCAGCCTCATTTTCGATCATCGACCGGAAGCTAAATATGTTCTTAAACTTGGGTTTTGTCACAAAAATGAACGGCTCCGAATCCTGTCAAATGTTTCTCGTAAACAACTTGTAAATGTTTCCTCAGTGTGTGTGTGTTTTTTTTTTTTTTTTTTTTTTCGTAGTTGTTAAATATAAGGGTAACAAAAATTTCTCTGTGAACGTTGAGATCAAAGGTTTTAGTCTGGTTTTGCTGTTCGAAAACAGGTTCGCCAATTGAAATAATTATGAAATAAAAGAAGGGACAGAAAAGGAAAAGGAGAAAAGAAGACATGAAGAAGAATGGTAAAGAATGGAAACGGAAGAAAAAAGGAAAAAGATCGGAAAAGAAAGAAAGAAAGAAAGAAAGAAAGAAAGAAAGAAAGAAAGAAAGCACAAAAGGAGGAGAAAATAGAAAAAGTAAGACGAATGGAATGAGGGGAAGAAAGAAAAAAAGTTGTTTTACAGAAGTGAAGAAAGAAAGGAAGAGAGATGAAGTAAATGAGGGAAAGAAAAAAGGATGTGATGCTAAGGTAAAAAGAATGAAGGAAAATGGAAGGATAGAAGAAAGAAAGAAAGAAAGAAATTGTGATGTTGAGGTAAAAAAGAAAGAAAACGGAAGAATAGAAGAATGAAAGAAAGAAATAAAGAAAGAAAGAAAAAGAAAGAAAGAAAAGAAGGATGAAACAAAGGAAGTAAGAAAAAGTGAAGCTAAAGAAGAAAAAATAAGTGGAAAAAACAGCGAAAAAAGAAAGAGAAACAGAGAAAGAAAGGGAAAAAAAGAAAAGGTAAAACAAGAACAAAAGAAAAGTTGAAAGAAGAAAGAAAGAAAAACAAAAAAAAACGAAGAAAGTGTGAAAGAAAGAAAGAAAGAAAGAAAGAATGAAAGAAAGAAAGAAAGAAAAGATAAACAAAAACGAAAGAAAAATATAAAAAGCAAAAGAAAGAAAGAAAGAAAGAAAGAAAGAAAGAAAGAAAGAATGAAAGAAAGAAAGAAAAGATAAACAAAAACGAAAGAAAAATATAAAAAGCAAAAGAAAGAAAGAAAGAAAGAAAGAAAGATAGAAAGAAAGAAAGAAAGGCAGGAAAAAGACGAAAAGGAAAGAAGGGGTAGGAAGAAAGAGAAAGTCGCAATAGAAAGAAAGAAAGAAAGAAAGAAAAAAGAAAGAAAGAAAGAAAGAAAGAAGAGCGAAAGAAAGAAGGAAGAAATCGAGAATGTAAGAAAGAAAGAAAGGGCGAAAGAAGGAAAGAAAGAAAGAAAGAAAGAGCGATAGAAAGAAAGGGCGAAAGAGCGAAAGAGAGAAAGAGTGAAAGAAAAAATGAAAGAGCGTGAGAGTGAAGAAAGAAAGAGTGAATGAAAGAAAGGGCGAAAGAAAAGATGAAAGAAAAAGCGAAAGAAAGAAAGAAAGAAAGAAAGAAAGAAAGAAAGAAAGAAAGAATAAATGAAAGAAAGAGAGAAAGATTGAAAGAAAGAAAAAAGAGTGAAAGAAAGAAAGAAAGAAAGAATGAAAGAAAAAGTGAAAGAGTGAAAGAAAGAAAGATTGAAAGAAAGAAAGAAAGAGCGAAAGGGTGAAAGAAAGAAAGAAGAAAAACAACGAAAAGAAAAAACAAGGAGAAAGATGTAAATAGATATAAAAGGGAAAAAAAAGGATAAGTGATTTAAGAAAGGAATTTAAGGAAGGAATACTTAAAAAAAACCCAAAGCGAAAGCCATCAACGCTCCACGCCACCCCTACCCCACCCGAAATAAACAAACATCTCACGGAAAGAACTTGCAGAAATATGAAAGGCTTTTCTTTGACCTTACTTCGCATAAAATTGATTGAAAATATTTATCAATTCAACATCGTAGGACGGAGAAATTTTTTCTTTATCATCAATGACGATTTTTCTTTCTTTTTCTTTCTTTTTCTTCTTTTTTTTATTTATTTATTGCAAATTCAGGAAAAACTCTAAGATCAGGACGCATTAGTTTCTGCCAGGAATTTGTTGTCCAACCATATTTGGATTCTCTGTTAAAAACAGAAGTTCCATGTTTACTGTTAACATAATTGATCTTGAATATTTTTTTTCGCTAAACTTTAGGATCAATCGCTCGAATTATTTCCAGATTATCCAACCATAGAAGGCGCCGAGAAAAGAATTCTGTTATCTACCATCTCATACAGAAATGTCCGTATCTTATTTGAAGTGTCAGCAGACAAAGATATTTAACCAACCAGAAAAAAAAAGTTCCATTTCTACAATTTTTATTAAAGAAACAATTTCTCAAATAAATTTGGTATTTATTTTTAAAATGATTTTTTTTAAAAATGCATTTATTGTGCATGCATGCAGGTAACAGTGCACCAATGTGCCTGATTACTGAGGCAGCAATGAGTTCGTTTTGGTTAAAACTACAACGAGGGTTCGAAACCAAGTAAAAGCTCATTATTTACATTATTCGGACTATTGTCCTCATCTTTTTCGACATATCTATCACAACGTTTCGGCCGTTGTACGCTCCGGCCTTCTTCAGGTGGTTGGAATGTCGAACTGAACCCTTTATTTCGCTGCAGCTGCGGAAAGGAATATAAAGGAGAGACAGGCCGCCCCCTCAAGGTAAGACTTCAAGAACACCAGAAGACTGTAACACGAGGGGAAGTAGAAAAATCAGGCGTGGCTGACCACATATGGAGAGAGAAGGGAGATCACCGCCCCCTGTGGGATCATGTTGAGATCATTTGCAAGGAACACCATTGGAAAATTCGTAAACTTAAAGAATCAGCACATATGCTAGGCCACAAAAGATCTCGCCGACCAAGCATAGAAATAAATACAATATGGGAACCAGTAATAAGGAGTGCCAGAGAAAAGCAATGATAACAACATAGTTGCAATATGAGCTCTGGTAAAAACATGCAAGGATAACAGCAAAATTGCAATATGAGTGGTAACAATGGTTGCTGAATACATTAGGTTTATAATACCCAGAAATTCATACCCAGATGTCCTCAAGGACACATGGCACAGTGGATAAAGGCGTTGGTTAGACAGGACCTAAAGAATGTGAGTTCAATACCCGGGAAATTAACAGGCGATAACTGACATCCATCAAACATGGCACGTGGAACTAGAACAGTCTACCCCAGTGAGCGAAATTAAGGGTTCAGCTCGACATTCCAACCACCTGAAGAAGGCCCGAGCGTACAACGAGCGAAACGTTGTGATATATAGACAAAGATGAGGACAATAGTCCGAATGATGTAAATAATGTACATAATACCCCATCTCAGAAATATAGACAGATACTGAAAGGCCGAAACGTTGTGATAAATATGTCGACAAAGATGAGGACAATAGTCTGAATAATGTAAATAGTGTACATAATACCTCATCTCAGAAATATAGACAGATACTGAAAGGCCGTAACGTTGTGATAAATATGGCGACAAAGATGAGGACAATAGTCAGAATTATGTAAATAGTGTACATAATACCTCATCTCAGAAATATAGACAGATACTGAAAAGCCGAAACGTTGTAATAAATATGGCGACAAAGATGAGGACAATAGTCCGAATGATGTAAATAGTGTACATAATACCTCATCTCAGAAATATAGACAGACTCTCAAGTAAAAGCTATAACACTGTATCCTGATTTTTGATACTGATGTTTGTTTTCGTGTTCAACCGTGTCTCTGCGGCAATTTCTTTTCCATAAAAAAATTTCCTTTCCATAAAAAGGACCAAATTTTCCCTGATGTTGAAAAATGTATCCTTTATGATAATGTTCAACACAAACAACGCTGGAAACAAGTTTGTGAATGTGCAGAACACATGGCCAAAGCAGGCTTGCATCCAGTGAAAGTGGTGGTGTCCGTTTGTTAAAATTGCAAAGGGATAATTCACTTTGAGCTTCTTACAAGCGATGAAACAATAACTGCAAAGAACTATTACAACCAACTCACAAATTCCAATGTGGCTATTGAAGAAAAGCAGCCAATTTTGGCACCATCGAAAAGGTGTCATTTTTCACTATGACAATGCAAGACTGCATGTTCCAATAAAAGCTTAGAGTCGAAATTCTCTGGATTTTCATTTGTTCCAGTTTATACAGAACAATTTAAACAACAAAACATTTGACTCTCTACACTCCGTCAAATTAATTTTATGAAATACGAATTAAAATAATAATAAAAAGCAAGAAAAATAAGCAAAGAATCAGTAATTTTGAATATATCTGATATTTTAAATCCTATAATCCTTAACCTATCAGTCAGTTATGTGTCATACGTGATACACGCTAAGCGATCACGTATCTTTCTGCGATAGAACAGTTGCCAGCCAAGACTATACAACCCGGTCTTTCCTGCTATCTACCCATAGCTTGAAGAAGAGGATTCATACCTTTCCCAAGGGTATTAACACGTAAGTAAATGTAATGGATTCGACTGGAATTCGAACTCGGCTCTCCGATTCCTAAATGCGAGTCGCTATCCATTCGTCCACTGTGCCTCATTTTTACTGAGTTAAAATACTATTTTTGGCACTATCGAAAAGGTGTCATTTTTCACCATAACAATGCAAGACTGCATGTTTCAGCAAAAGCTTAGTCGAAATTTCACCCCGCCCTCCAGCACCAACCGTATTCTCCGGATTTTAATTTGTTCCAGTCTCTACAGAACAATTTAAATGACAAAAGATTTGACTCTCTGTACTCGGTCAAATTAATTTTTATGAAATACAAATTAAAATAATAATAATAAAAAGAAAACTAAGCAAAGAATCAGTAATTTTGAATATATCTGATATTTTGAATCCTGTAATCTTTCACATTTACTGAGTTAAAATACTATATATGATGATAAAAAATATTAAATTCAATAGATTTATCTGACACTGATGTATGATGTGCCTGTGAAATTTTCTTGAAAATCTTTTGAACTTTTCTTTATCTATTGACTGCTGGTGGCCTATTGAATTTTATTTACAAAATTCTGTTTGCATTTCAATCTGCTAAACTCTAGTAATTTACTGGGCTACTTTTAGAATATCTTAGTGTTCTCAAATTCAAAATTTGAAAACTTAACGTCATTTTATTTTTCCACACATTACTTCTGTGTATGAATACATGTTACTAAATAAAATTTCTACATTTGCCTTAATAAAATTTCTCAAGTAATGAAATGCGTTTCCTTGTCTTTTCTCTTACTTATTATATTGTCTTTACAGATATATTTATACCTGAATTTTTATATGCACACACACAAGCACAGACAAAAAAATCGAGTGGGTCCATCAATAAAACCATTATTAATCTGAAGAACTCCCTTTTCGGTTCATATGTGTCACTTCATATTGCAAAAGATTAAAGAATTGAAATGTGACCCCCAGACTCCGGCACCCACTGTATTCTACTGAGTTCGGATTTTCATTTTCTTTCGGTCTCCACAGAACAATTTAAATGGTAAAATATTTGATTTTCTATGGTCAGTCGAAAACTACCTCACAATCTTCTTCCATCAAAAACAAAAAAAATACGTAATTTCTACGAAAATGGTATCGACAATCCTGTAGAATGATGGGGTCAGTTGTTAAAAACAAATGAAAACCCTGTGCTTATTTTTGCGAGTGTGTAAGATTTTGTTTTTAAATTTTCTATTCGGACACGAAATTTTGCAATGACCGAATACATATCAATATTTTTTTAAGCATTTCAACCTAAGCAAGGCGAGAGTGTCTCTAACACGCAAGGGGTTAGAGAGAGTGAAAGTAAGAGTAAAAAGGGAGGAGATTAAAGAGACTGAAAGTAAGAGTAAAGAGGGAGGCGTTACAGAGAGTGAAAGTAAGAGTAAAGAAGGAGGAGTTACAGAGAGTGAAAGTAAGAGTAAAGAGGGAGGGGTTACAGAGAGTGAAAGTAAGAGTGAAGAGGGAGGGATTACAGAGAGTGAAAGAAGAGTAAAGAGGCGGGGGTTACATAGAGTGAAAGAAGAGTAAAGAGGGAGTAGGTACAGAGAGTGAAAGTAAGAATAAAGAGGGAGGGGTTAAAGAGACTGAAAGTAACAGTAAAGAGGGAGGCGTTACAGTGAGTGAAAGTAAGCGTAAAGAGGGAGGAGTTACAGAGAGTGAAAGAAGAGTAAAGAGGGAGGAGTTACAGAGAGTGAAAGTAAGAGTAAAGCTGGAGGGGTTACAGAGAGTGAAGGTAAGAGTAAAGAGGAGGGTTACAGAGAGTGAAAGAAGAGTATAGCGGGAGGGGTTACAGAGAGTGAAAGTAAGAGTAAAGAGGGAGGGGTTACAGAGAGTGAAAGTAAGAGTAAAGCGGAAGGGGTTACAGAGAGTGAAAATGAGAGTAAAGAGGGAGAAGGTACAGAGAGTGAAAGTAAGAGTAAAGCTGGAGGGGTTACAGAGAGTGAAAGTAAGAGTAAAGAGGTAGGTGTTACAGAGAGTGAGATTAAAAGAGGCGTGTTTGAGGAAAGGATACAGAAAAGGACCGGGATCAAGATTAAGGCATCAGAAGATGTCGATTGATATTACATTTGAATATTTGAATATTATAACTATCAGGGAAGCAAGTGATAGGAAGGCATTTCCACTGACACGAGGTGCGAGATAAGAAGCTGTTGGAGTAGAAGAGGCAGATACATTTTACTGTTTCGTCAGTGAAAGGATGGGACCGAGATGCCAACCTAGTAGCACGCTTAAATTCATGCAGTTTAGGAACCAGTGAAAGTAGCTCGTCAGGGCAGTTGCCATGAAAATATTTGTAGAAAAGACAGAGGGGAGCAACATGAGAAATACAGGCTGTCCATAAAGTTCATGTGCACTTTAAAAAATTATAACTTTATTTGTATTTACGATAGAAATAATCTGTAAAAAATGCTATAAAGTTTAATGTGCCTAGTTTTAAGTATAGCTAAAATAACTAATGTGATTTCAGGCATTACTGTAAATAAGCTGGCAAATGTTTTCCGTGAAGTGCAAAATCGTATTACACTTTATATTGCTAATAATGGACGACATGTGGAAACTTAAATAAAATTTCAATAAAACCTTAAAAATATAGATTTACTTCTTTCAAATCCTTTTTACAAATTATTTCTATCGCAAATACAAATAAAGTTATAATTGTTTTAAAATGCTCACGAACTTTATGGACACCCTGTATATTAAAACAAAGGAAGAGGACACCTGTGGCACATTCAAGTTTGCAACACTTGGTATTCCCATGCGGTCTCCCAGCTAGATACTGATCAGGCTCGACATTGCTTAACTTCGGTGATGGTAACAGAGGCGGTTTTTTAATGTGATATGGCGGTAAGCCTAGAGCATAATGTCATAACTATAAATAAAATATTTTGAATATACAGTAATATAAAATTGTAGGTGGCTAAATGCTGGTTGGATGTTATTCCCATTTAAAGTGAAACTCGTTTCAAAAAATGAATTTATCTAACCTGTCAGGTTCAGAATACCGGTCAGTTTCAGAATTCCTTTGTTAGTATTGACAGCCATATCGCCAATGAAATGCCAAAATTTCTTCTTTGCGAAAAGCTTTGGCTCAGTTTGGAAACATCAGAATTTGAAACCTGCGAAAAAAACGTATTGATCGTTTTATCTTCCAGAAATGGATATATTTCATGATTTGCAAATATACCATGTCACCAGCAGCAAGAAATCCTACTGGAATAAAAGAATCTTTGAAGTCACTGTTTGGCGTTTGCTGATAATTTTGCCATTCCTCCGGCATCTTTCGAAAATCAGTATTAAACGCTAGAAGGTTCTTCTTGGGGCAAAATCTTTGCAAGAAAACGGATTCCTCATTTTCTTCTACGTTTACGCGATTTGCCATACTTCCGCATTCGTTCATATTCTCCTTAACAGACGATTAGAATCATATATCTAATATCCATATCTTCGTCATATATATATATATATATATATATATATATATATATATATATATGTGTGTGTGTGTGTGTGTGTGTGTGTGTGTGTGTATTTCATATATATATATGGGATCATATTTAAACGGAACGCTGATCTTATATAAAAATTTCAGTTATCTGTTTGCATTAGTTGTGCTCTTATGTCCATCGTCTTTTCATGTTGAATTTTATATGTTCTAATGTTAATTATGTTTAATGAATATGTCCTGATGATGGTCTAAAATAGACCGAAACGTCCGAAGTTGACTTTATATTAACATTAATACCGCATAATTGCATATTAAGATTTTTGTTTGTTTTTTCTGTATATTTTTCTTCATATATATATATATATGAAAAATAAAGCATAATATTTTTTTAATCCACATTACAATCAAAAACGTTTGCGGTCTCTCTCTTCTTTTTAATATATATATATATATATATATATATATATATATATATATATATATATATATATATATATATGTGTGTGTGTATTTAAGCAGCATCTTTTCATTCATACACGTTTCATTAAATAATATAGACAAGTTCAGACGTTATGAAAAGAATTTACATAAAATAAATAGACAGCACTTGTCTATATTATTTAATGAAACGTGTATGAATATATATCTATATATATATATATATATATATATATATATATATAGAAAGAACAGATGTTAAATTCCACTGTTCGTAGCATTTAATTTTTTAAAATATTTAATATTTTTTTATTATGAGAGATTAAAAATATAGATAGATAGATAGATAGATAGATCATATTTTTATTATAAGAGATTATAATAAAAACCTGTTGAAATCGCTGCACAATAACTTTCGTGTTTCGACACTACGTTGTACCTCTTCAGGAGATGGTAAGTAACTGGGGATTAAATGGTTTTTAAGAAAATTACAAAAGCAAAGTGTTGCCTCTTTTTCCTAAAGACAAAATGTAGAGTGAGGAAACACAAGGTCAGAATTAAAAATAAACTCGTGGGTTTGTCTTGATCGGCCAATTCAGATATATGCTAAATAGAAAATTAAGCTCAGAGAGTGAAGGTAGAGGGGGGGGTTATTTTTTCATGTCATCATAAACTTCGGACATCATTGACAACTGCAGAAGACATGTAAGCTTCAAATGTATCCTGATTGTAGACAAATATGACGACATGTTTAATTTTTCAAAGGACGCTGAGGTGGCTGGTAGGATAATAATCAGACGTAAAGTTAATTTCAACAAAAATGTTGTTTTTTTTAATTTGAGATTCATATATATATATATATATATATGTGTGTGTGTGTGTGTGTGGATATACATGAATATGTGTATGTGTAGATATGTGAATATATTTTTATATGTGTGTACATGGGTATATAAATGTCTGTATGTGGGTACACGCCTATTTGTATATACGTGTATATGTTATTGTGTATGTGTGTATTCGCATGTGTTTTTGAACATAAAAATATAGGTCCTTGCTGGATCAGATAATCGTTATATTTATTTTTTATATGTTTATATTTGATTTGTAACCTGCAGTCGATATTAAACTTCTCAAATTTTCTCAATTACAAAGCGGCCCTTTAAGTAAACGCAATTTCACTTTCCTTCGCCCCATCTCTCTCCTTTCATTCATTTTTTTCTCTTAATTAAACCCCTTCCGCCCACCTCTCCTAAAATTCTCTCTGTTAAGGTTTAATCTCCCTCCTCCTCATACTTACTCTCTCTAAATTCTGTTTTTTATTTCCGGAGTTATTTTTTTTTTTTTCCTTTTTTTTTGAATTTGTAGGTCTGATGAATTGGATCGTATTTACGATTCCAATGGAATAAATTATGACCATGGAATATTAGTGCTTAAGCCTTTTTATTATATATATATATATATATATATATATATATATATATATATATTTATTTATATATATATTTTCATTTATATATATATATATATATATATATATATATATTTTATTTATATATATATACTAGCAGTAGATCCCGGCGTTGCCCGGGGATATAACAATGAGAGATAGATCAAGTATCGACCATCATAAAGACTGAAAAATAAAATTGACAAAGATTATTGTTTAAGGTTGACGGACACGCATGTCTTAATTAGTTTTTTTTTTTTTTTTTTTTACGAATTGGTCAAACCCAAACTCAAACAAAAACATTGGTTTCAATCGTTATGAGTCTACTGATTGAATAGAATTTTATTATAAACAATTAAACAATTGTCTTGAAAAAGGAATTTTTAAAACATTCTGAAAATAAAAGAAAAAAGTGTGCAAGAGAATAAGAAACACTACATGCCAAAAAAAAAGTTTTGTTGAAATCGGTTGAAAAATGTAGGTAGCCTTTCTGTAATCTTTTAGTTTTACAATTTATGATTTTTACTTATTGAATACAGTAAAAAAAAATTGCATATTTTGCTTGTGGTGATTCATAATTAGAATTCTGATTTGAATATATTTTTCACTCGTTGTTTCTAATACAAAAAATATTAACTTTATTTGGGTTTATTAATTATGATCTAACAAATCTTATTCATTTAGTAGCCTTCTCTGTAATATATAAAAATCTTTTACAATTTATGATTTTTACTTATTGAATACAGTAAAAAAATTGGACACCATGTGTATTTAAAGTAGTTTCCCGTTCCGGTTATTATTTTTAGTTAGGACTTGTGTATTTTAGATTTCATTATCTTTCCCTAAAGATAAAGAATTTATTCCGATGTTTGTATTCGTACAATCAGTAGAGATCGTTAGATTATTGTTTAAGGTTGACGGACACGCATGTCTTAATTATTGTTTTTATTTTTATTTTTTACGAATTGGTCAAACCCAAACTCAAACAAAAACATGGTTTTCAATCGTTATGAGTCTACTGATTGAATAGAATTTTATTATAAATAATTGTCTTGTAAATGGAATTTTTAAAGCATTCTGAATGTTAAAAATAAAGAAAAAAGTGTGCAAGAGAATAAGAAACACTACCTGCCAAAAAAAAAAGTGAAGTTCTGTTTTATCGGCTGAAAAATATAGGAAATCCGCTCCCATATTTAAAGGAACCCCCACACACAAACAAACCGATGTGAGTTGTCCCCCTTCCATTTTCACGATGTCTCTTAATCGTGTTTTCAAATTGATTTCGTGCAAAAACAATTATATTTTTCCCATTTTTGGCGCTGTTAGAACCACCACAAGGTAATTTTATGTAGTCCTGTGAAGTTTTGTTGAAATCGATTGAAAAATGTAGGAAATCCGATCCAATATATAAACGTTACAGACACACACACACACACACACAATCTGCGTTTTATAATAAGTAAGATTTCATTTATATATATATATATATTTATATATATATATATATATATATATATATATATATATATATATATATATATATATTATGCAGTGTTACTTTAGAACATACACATATCCACTACAAATCCACTACAAATCAAAATTCTACGTAATTAAATGCCTAAAATTTAGGCTTGGCTGCGTTTATTTTGTTTTACGGCTTATCAAGCTAACTGGGTCATTTAAAGCCGGCAAAATTTTTCGGATACGTTCGTATGAATAGAATATGTATTCTTTGTAAGAAATGAGTTTAAAGATCAGGTTTCATTACATGTATTTTGTAAAGAGAGTTTTAGTCGACAGGCAAATGTATTGCTGGTGATATATATTTCCAAAATGAATTGCTCGTAATATTTTTTCTTTTTAAAAAATATATTCCTAGTAATATATATATTTTTTATATGTTTTTTTTTCAAAAATGTATTGCTAGTAATATTTTTTCAATGTATTGATGTTAAAATTTTTTTAAAAAAACGTATTGCTGGTCATTTTTTTTTTAAATGTATTGCTAGTAATGTTTTTTCAATGTATTGCTGTTAATATTTAAAAAAAACGTATTGCTGGTCTATTTTCTTTAAAAAATGTATTGCCAGTAATTTTTTTTTAAAAAAACATTGAATTGTTAGTAATGATTTTTTCTCAAAAATTTATTGTTGGTAATATTTTCCTATTTAAAAATTTATTGCTGGTAATATTTTTAAATGTATTGCTGGTAATATTTTTTTTTCAAAAATGTATTGCTAGTAATAAGATTATTCCATCTCAGTTGGCCTCTAAAAGTCCAGATTTGAATGTTATGTATTACGGTATTTGGAGTGTATACCGAAATCACTTGTAAAAATGTCGTTTTGATATACGTCGAAATTGATTGATTGAAGTTGAACTTAACTAAATCTTGTAATGAAATTCCTTTTGACACTATCAGCAAAGCTACTGCCTCCTCCTGGTTAAAAACGCGTACAACTTTGTGTTAAACATTCAGATAAACATTTCGAAGACAATATTAAATATAAAGTAATATATTGAAAAACGAGGCTGTAAACAGGCGCGTTTAAGAAGGTGCAATTCAAAAAAGCGCTCAATACAAAATCCTGAAAGTTTGGGTTGTAGAACAAAATGTAATTACGAACACCAAAATTCAAGCTACCACTCTACCCAGGTTTCGACCGTTAGGCATCCTCAGGCAGGTAGGATTTACTCCTCCCGCTCTTTATATACGAACACCGGAAGTTGGGGGGAAGGAAGAGGAAAAAATATTTTAATCCAGGTTCGTCCATACATAAAAAATATTTGCCAAGGCGTCTTCACTTAGATAACATCTCCGATCTTTCATTTAACAGTTCGTCCTTATTAGGGTATGTCGTGATCGTCCATTTTACCTCTTACCATGACTTACAGTAATTTCTTCAGATTCTGTCCGGTTTTATTTTTTGATGATTGTCCACTTTATGTGTCGGATTCTACCATTTCCATCTTTTCACCTCCAAACAAAATTTGCCAATAAAAATACAATCATATACACGCATACCCTCATACACACACACAGAGGACTAGCTTAAATGCAATTTAAATGGTGCAAACATAGAGGAGTTCGAACTTGCTATTGAAAACCGTGCAAACTGGAGAAATACTTGCTACGGAGGTATAACTATGAAAAGAATTGTTTCAACCAAGTGAGAGAATTAAGAACCAACATTAAATCTCGGGCTAGCACATCTGTCAAATATGGCGGTCAACCCTTCAGCATATCCCTTGTGTCGATTTGTTTGCAAATCCCGTGCAGGATTGATGTCATATGAAACATAAACATAAAATCTGAACTGAAAGACACTCACACGTCGAAAACGACGGAGAGTCTATCATATATATATATATATATATATATATATATATATATATATATATATATATATATATATATATTATATTAATTTTTAAAATATGTTTTTTCCCCAATTAATTTTTAAATCAATTAATTTATAATATTAATGCTCTGTAAATTTACATTGAGCACTATTTTGTAAAATAAAAATATCTATAAGAACACCGGATTATATATCTTACTGTTCTTTCTTTTTATTTAAATACATATATATATATATATATATATATATATATATAGATAGATAGATAGATAGATAGATAGATAGATAGATATTAAGGCATATTTCATTGTACATTTTATACATATTCTGGCTACTCATTTTCCTTAAGATTCTTTCATACTCTCGGATAAGATTTTGATGTCATTACTGAAAGATGAGAGAAAATCACCGTGTTTATACATATTTGTTTTATTATCAAGTACTTTCGACATATCCATGTCACCATCTGGGCATTGTTTATAATAAAGTAATTATTATAGTATCCATTACTGTTAGAGAAAAAGTTCTCATTTAAAAAACAATCAATTTAGTTAATAAAGGTCGTAGTATTTCAGATTATTCTAAACGTTATTTTATTTTTAGTAGATACATGTGTTTGACTTTATATTACTGTTTTGTAATTTATTAGTAAAACTAGTAACAACCGGTTTAGATCAAGAATCCCAACTACAGAAAAACTGTACTTCCTGACTCAAGGAATCAAACTTTTATCATTTTTTTCTTCTCTTCCCTCTCTTGTACAATTTAGACATATTCTGTCTACTCATTTTGTTAAAATCTTTTCCTACGGTCGGTTAAGTTTTTTTTTATGCCATTACTGAAAGACGAGAGAAAATCGCTATGTTTATACATATTTATGTTTATTACCAAGTACTTTCGACATATCCATGTCATCATCAAGTTATTGTTTATAATAAAGTATTTATCATCGTATCTATCATTGTCAGAAACAAATTGCTCATTTAAATAATTAGTTAATAAAGGTCATAGTATTTTAGATTATTCTAAACGTTATTTTATTTTTAGTAGGTACACATGTTTAAATTTATATTACTATTTTGTAATTTATTAGTAAAACTAGTAACAACCGCTTTAGATCAAGAATCCCAACTACAAAAATACTGTGCTTGCCGACACGAGGAATCAAACTTTTAATCATTTTTTTCTATCAGGGAAACTATCAAGCTCTTGCATTGTATCGACGTTTGACTGTACCATTTACTCTTTATTTGATTCCAAACTTACCCAATCCAAACTTGGAACAGATTACAAAAGCCATACCGCCATGCTGATGAAAAATAAACCGATGTTGGGCTATTTTGATAAGAAGGTGACACAAGCCCCATCGCTAATTTCATTTTTTCGTCTCGTACCATGAAAATACCCGGAGAATAAAACGGCCATTTTGTCCGGCGTCGCAGTAGTGACAAAATTACCGGATATCCGGTTCTTCTGAACATCCGATCCGGGAAAGGTAGAACTATTTCCTTTTACATCTTCTCCGAATAAAAGAAAAGGACGATGAGTAATTTTATGGGAAATAAAACGCTGGCCGGAGGGTAGATAAATTCTTAAAATGTTTGTTTAGCAGGTAAGGTTCATAAGGATACGCGAATGTGTTAGTTGGAGGATGGGCTGGTGGGTTTTAGACTGAACTATTTATGACAATAACAATAGAAGTTGTAACCCTATATTGATTTTCTATGCATAGCTTAGATGTGGCACAAGGCCGAAAGTATGGGGCACCCAGTGAAGATCCAACTCACTATTCAGTCGTAACTGTTTTAGAGCAGGGGTTTTCAAACTTTTTGACTTGCGGACCCCTTTATATTTCAGGCTTTACCTTAGGGACCCCCTTATCCAAAATTCAAATCCTTTGGTTCCTCCTCTGCATGAATAGAATCCATTACCTTTATCAATTTAAGATACAAATTATATTAGTATATCAAATCTATGAAATAGTTTATTGAATCAATTTATTTCATGATCGGCTTATAAGTTACTTATAAGCGCTTATAAGTTGCACGTCACCCATAAAAAAGTCTTTGCTGTCCACGGACCCCTTATCTTCTCCTTGCGGACCCCCTTTGGTCGGCGGACCACAGTTTGAAAACTCCTGTTTTAGCGAGACAAACGTGCTAACGATTACACTATGCCGAAGTGCGCAAGTTGTAACCCTATAAGCCGGTAGCTGATAAGTTACGAATCTACCGCCATGATTTTGTAGATCTATTACTCCAGTTTTTGAGTCTTAATTTCGAAAGAAATTTATCGCTTTATAAACGAGGTGTGTTTAAATGTTATCTGCGATTTCAAAACTGAATTGGAAAAATCTAAATTTGATAACAATATTTTTTTTATAAACTATTCATGACTTTTAACAGATTTTCCTGTCAATAAATCATCATAAAAATTCAGGATGTGATTAAAAATAAACAGGTTGATTTATCATCAGAGATAAAGAAATTAAATATAGAATTAATTCAATATATTTTCGTTATTTTTATAAATATAATTTCTTTAAGTAAATGCACTTTTTTAAAATAAACAGTATTAATTGTATTTACCAGTCAGAATATTCGAGAAATTTCGTAGAAAATATGCGCTTCTCCGACAGGAATCGAACCTGGAACACTAATAATCTGGGATTTAAAGTTGAGGTATTGTCCGGTGAATGTTGGTTGCAGTATACAGATGTCTTGAACCCAGGATCTGTTTGAGATATTAGTACATCCAGGAATGCGAGTCTGTTGTCGCTTTCTCTCCTTGGTGGACGTAATAAATGGTTCAGTTCGAAATTCCAGTCTCCTGAAGAAAGCCGGAGCGTACAACGTCTGAAACGTCGTGAATATGACAATGTGTCATTTTGGTTCCATTTTTCTCCAAAACTTTGATGCTGCCCACGTGTTTTGTTTATGGTATTCTCAGAATTCTTCTATAGAACTACATCTCTGTTGCCTTGAGTCTCTTCTTCATCTGTGAGGAGAATGGTTCAGCATCCACTACCGTATAAGGGGATTAATATTACATCTTACTTCAGTAGTATGTTCTTAGTTTCTAACGAAATCTTCCTGTTTTTTGACTGCTTTGGAAGCTTGATATTTGACAGAATAAGGAAATATGTCTCGAAACTGAAATTGAAAAAACATGGCACCTTAAAATTACAACTATACCTATAATCAATACGATGGGTATGATCAATAAAAGACAAAGCCTATCAAGATCCCAGGTAGTTCCTGTTCACAAGGGTTCTAAGAAAATGCACTGGAGAAACTGCTAATATATTCAAAAGACTATTATCAATGTATATTTTAAAAACAATATCACCCCAAGCAAGACGGGAATGTCACTAGTACGCTGGGGGTTACAAGGAGTGAAATTGAAAGAGAAAACTGAGAATATGGAGAATTGAGGAAAAGGACAAAAGATTAACAGAATTCAAGAAGACAGAAGATTGTGATTGATGTTGCAATTAAATCTTTGAAGATTGCCTTTATCATGGAAACAATTAAGCGGAAGGAAGTTCCACAGGTATGAAGTGCGAGAAAAGAAAATGTTGGCATAGAAGTGGCGGTTCCATTTAGCTATCTTAACAGTAAACGAATGGGACCTAAATGCCAATCTAGTACACACTTAAATTGATATAATGGAGTCACCATGGAAAAAACTTGCCAGAGCAGTTACCATGCAAATATTTGTAGAAAAGACAGAGGGAAGCCACTTCATCTCGGTGGGAAAGTGACCGAAGTCGAAATACAAGTCAGGATCGATTACATGGCAGGACCTTCTTTGGATTTTGTCAAGAATCTCGAGATGAATAATAGGAGTACCAGACCAGATATGGCAACAGTATTCAATGCACGGAAGAATGGTAGATTTGTAAATGTGCAAGATAGGACTCTGACGAGAAAAATTGTCTGTAATGGCACAGTGAACCAACTTTCCTTGCAGTAGATGCAGCTACTGATTCGATGTAATCGTTTCACCTCAAGTCAGTGGAAAACGTGAGGCCCTGAAGGCGCTGTGTGTTGCTCTCTTAGCATCAAGCGTCAGGCATACTGATAGCAGACAAAAAGGTTCTCTATAGAATAAATTGTAAGCAATGAACATGTTAAATATCGCTCAACATCAGTGTTTGGGCAAACAGAATGCATATATTTACGCCACGGCTTCACAGCGGAAATCTTGCAATGATCGTACAAAGGATTTCACTGAACAGAATTCAAGATGGCCACTAATATTAATTATTTATTATTATTATTATTATTCTGCATGGATGATCTCAAACTTTTTGCCAAAGGCGTCTATGAGTTCAATGGTATCTTAATATTGTAAAATGTTTCAGTGGTAACATCGGTATGGATTTCAGGTTGGATAAATGAACAAAAGTAGTATTCGAGAAAAGAAGAATTACTGAAACAAACTCAATCGGTCTGATTTTGTCAAAAAGATTAGGAAACTGAACAAGAACCCTATAAATACGTAGGAGTCATCGAAGGAGATGAAATACGCCATACCCAAATGAAGGAGAAAATAAAAGAATACTACAAGCGTGTGCGTCTGGTGATAAATACCAAGTTGAATTCACAAATCAGAATATCAGCTATAAACACATTAGCTGTCCCTATGGTGCAATATATTTTCAGCATGGTTAAATAGACCATAGATGACATTAAGTAAATGGCTGTCATAACGCAAAAATTTTTCACTACCACCGCATGTATCATCTTACGTTGATGTTGATCGACTGCATGTGTCCAGATCCAAAGGAGGCAGAGGATTAGTTCAACTAGAATTGTCTTACATCCATTTCTTTCGTGAATGCTCTGTTTGCTTAGAGTGACTAATCATCTACTGACATGATTGGGAAAAAATTTAACTGGTTATATTTTATTCATATTTTGGTATTTAATTCTAACAACTTCAGAACAATAAAGCTGGAGTGTGCATTTTTTTAAGGAACAAGATATAAGATGAATAAATATGAATAAATTCATTAAAAGATGTCGCATCACCCTAACCCGGTTACGGAGACCGGACCAATAACAATTTTATGAGACTTCACAATACACACAGAACAATCAAAACTAATCGCCTAGACATCATGACAGTCCCTACAGATGGTAAGTTACCTTTGAAGATCTTTAAAAAAAACTATCAAAATACAAGGATGTTGAAGTGGAAATCTCAAAAATGTGTCACATGAGGACATCAGTAATGCCGGTTGGAGTTGGAGCACTGGGATTGATTAGAAAAAATTCTGATATCCTCTTTGAAAGTATATCCGGTACCCCATGTCTTAAAGAAATACAAAAAAATGTACTCACAAGTACAGCTCACACAATAAGAAGGGCTTGTAAAATGTGCGCGTTCTTAGGTTGCATTTTATTTTATTTTATTTTTACAAAAATATTAAGTTATCTTGAAGGAGAAATCATGAAATCATTTCTAACCTGAAGTCTCTTGTTATAATAATAATAATAATACATAAATAAAAAAAATAAAATAAAAATACAATATGATCCCTGTCAATACGGATACATACACATGTACATCTTACTTATTATAAAACGCAGATTGTGTGTGTGTGTGTGTGTGTGTGTGTGTGTGTGTGTGTGTGTGTGTGTGTGTGTGTACGTTTATATATTGGACCGGATTTACTACATTTTTCAATCGATTTCAACAAAACTTCCCAGGACTGCGTAAAATTATTTTGCGGTGGTTCTGACAGCACCAAAAATTGGAAAAAACACAATTGTTTTTGCACGAAATCAATTTGAAAACACGATTAAGAGGCATCGCGAGAATGAAAGGGGGACAACTCATATCGAGTTATACTTATTATAAAACCCAGGTTGTTTGTGTGTGTGTGTGTGTGTGTGTGTGTGTGTGTGTGTGTGTGTGTGTGTGTGTGTGTGTTCCTTTATATATGGGATCGGATTTCCTACATTTTTCAACCGATTTCAACAAAACTTCACTTTTTGGGGCAGGTAGTGTTTCTTATTGTCTTGCACACTTTTTTCTTTATTTTTACATTCAGAATGCTTTAAAAATTCCATTTGTTTATAATAAAATTCTATTCAATCAGTAGACTCATAACGATTGAAAACAATGTTTTTGTTTGAGTTTGGGTTTGACCAATTCGTAAAAAAAAAAAAAAAAAACTAATTAAGACATGCGTGTCCATCAACCTTAAACAATAATTTTTGTCAATTTTATTTTTCAGTCTTTATGATGGTCGATACTTGATCTATCTCTTACTGTTACATCCCCGGACAACGCCGGGATCTACCGCTAGTTATATATATATAAGAAACAAAGAAGGGGAAAGAAAATGAAAAAGAAAGCAGGAAAAGAAAGAGAATGAAAAGGACAAAAGAAAAGAAATGAAAAAAGGAAACGAAAGAAAGAAATATGAAAATAGAAAGAAAGAAAGAAAGAAAGAAAGAAAGAAAGAAAGAAAAGAGAACTAGGTAGAAAGAAAAAAGATAGAATAGAAAAAAAGAAGGAAGAAAGGAAGGAAGGAAGGAATACAAAAAAAATGTACTCACAAGTACAGCTCACACATTAAGAAGGGCTTGTAAAATATGTGTGATCTTAGGTTGCATTTTATTTTATTTTATTTTTACATAATTATTCAGTGATCTTGAAGTAGAAATCATGAAATCATTTCTGACCTTGTTAAAATAATAATAATAATAATAATAAAATCTTGCGTTTGAAGATATTAAATCGACGAGAATGCTGAGGAGGGTGCAGAATATGTCAAGAGGCTTGTTTTTGTTGTTGTTGTTCGAACTACGGTGACAACCGCCAGAGACCTCTGGTGTCAGCAAGAAGAATTATGTCGCAAGAGAAATTGGTTACTTCCCCTTTATATTATTTGCAAACGGTTTTCTGGGAAGTAATGACAGCCATTGGTCGCATCTTTCAAAAGAGCCCGGATTTGCCTCGGTCAAAGATCTCCTTTTGAAATTTCAGCGACACGGAATCGGTAAGAGGTAAAACCAATTAATGGTCCCGGTGCTGAGCTAGTCTACGATGCTTTGATAGATTATATAAGCGCTCTAATCTCTCTCTCTCTCTCTCTCTCTCTCTCTCTCTCTCTCTCTCTCTGTCTTCGTCACAGTCTCTCGCTTTCTTCGTCTTTCTCCCTTCGTTTTTCTTTTTTACACGCCTTTTCTAATTAAAGAATACCCATCTATAACACGTATGTATAAATATATATGGGTTGTATGCGAATTCATATATATACAAGTCTATGTAGCAATTATATATATTTATACATATATATATATATACAGTGTAACCCGGATATAAGAGAGTTGTCGGGACCAGAGAAGAAGTCTCTTATATCCGCCTTTCTCTTATATCCGGGTTTGGTCTATTTTATATACATTAACACAGGCTCTAATTTGGGACCAGAGAAAATCTCTCTTATATCCAGGTTTCTCTTATATCCGGGTCTCTTATATCCGGGTTACACTATATATATATATATATATATAGGTTATTAAAAACTAGGTAATCCGTATGGGTAGACTCAAGGAGCCTTTTCTTTTGTTTCTAAGGAGCTTTTTTTTTCTTTCTTTTTGTTTTTTTTTTTGGAAGTAAAGTCTGATGATCCGCAGTGCTTTAAAAGGGCTGTGGTGAAATAATTTATTACATGGAACCTTAAAGTGGTCTGTTTTTATTTAAATTATATATATATATATATATATATATATATATATATATAACTATACTCGTTTCGATAAACCCTCGAATTTTTGATTTGCCAATAATCAAATCAATCTCGAGGTAAAAAAAGGTTTAAAAAAAAGAAAGAGCTACAAACATGAAAGTCTGTCGAAAAAAATCGCACAGATGCAGGTTTGAAGCCCAAAGAAAAAAAACCCGACACGAGTAAACAACTAACTAAAAAGAGGTCAATACAAAAGCCACTTTCCCTGACGATCCGTTTAGGTGAAACCTAGGTAGGGTTGTCTGGCTCACTAGGTATATATATATATATATATATATATATATATGCAAATATATATATATTTATATTTATCTGTATATATATATATATATATATATATATATATATATATATATATATATATATGTATGTATATGGAAGGATTGATAAATTGAATTGTTGTCTAAATTACGCAAAAATGAACTAATATTAACATCTAATATACCCGAAAGTGCTCGGAATTACGGAACATTTAAACAGATTCTACACTCTGTGTCCAGAAAAAAGAAACACTTGTTCAAACACAAGAAAAATTAAATAACAATGAAAAGAACTCAGGAAAATAAAGAGAAGAAAAAAGAAGTGTTGTAATCTAGAAAAGGTTACTGAATGGGGAATAACCAATGAAATGCTAATCTTTATAACATCAACAAAATAAAATACTCGCCAGTGGCCTGAAGTAGGTAAACCACTGCTAGTGGTGGACTACATAGACACCATATTACCCTTTACATACAATAGAGTCCAAGGTATTTATGAGGATTGCGACATACTCAGAGAAAGAGAAAAAGGAAAAGAAGGAAGGGAATGATGAAGAAAAGTAAGAAGAAATAGAAAGAGAAAAAAGAAACAAAGAAGGGGAAAGAAAATGAAAAAGAAAGTAGGAAAAGAAAAAGAAGGAAAAGGACAAAAGAAAAGAAATGATAAAGAGGAAACGAAAGAAAGAAATATGAAAATAGAAATAAAGGGAAACAAAAAAAGAAATATAGAAAGAAAAGAGAAATAGGCAGAAAGAAAAAAGATAGAATAAAAAACAGAAAGGAAGGAAGAAAGAAAGAAAGAAAGAAAGGAAGGAAGAAATAAATGAAGGAAGGAAAAAAGAAATAGGCAAAAAGAAAGAAAGATGGAATAAAAAGAAAGAAAGAATAAAAGATGAAAATAAAGATAAAAAAGAAAGAAAGAAAGAAAAAAAGATAGAAAGAAATATAGAAAGAAAAGAGAAATAGGCAGAAAGAAAAAAGAATAGAAAAAAGAAGGAAGGAAGGACGGAAAAGAGAAAGAAAGAAAGAAAGAAAGAAAGAAAGAAAGAAATATGAAAATAGAAAGAAAGAAAGAAAGAAAGAAAGAAAAGAGAAATAGGCAGAAAGAAAAAGATGGAATAGAAAAAAAGAAGAAAGGAAAGAAGGGAGGAAAAGAGAAATAAGCAAAAAGAAAGAAAGATAGAATAGAAAGAAAGAAAGAAAAAAGAAAGGAAGGAAGATGAAAATAGAGATAAAAAGAAAGAAAGAAAGAAAGAGATATATGCAGAAAGAAAAAAGATGTAATAGAAAAAATAAGGAAGGAAGGAAGGAAGGAAGGAAGGAAGGAAGGAAGAAAAAAGAAATAGGTAAAAAGAAAGAAAGATCGAATAGAAAAAAATAAATATGAAAATAAAGAAAGAAAGAAAGAAAGAAAGAAAGAAAAGAGAAATAGGCAGAAAGAAAAAATTAAAAAAAAGAAGGAAGGAAGGAAGGAAGGAAGGAAGGAAGGAAGGAAAAGAGAAAGAAAGAAAGAAAGAAAGAAAGAAAGAAAGAAAGAAAGAAAGAAAGAAAGAAAGAAAGATGAAAATAGAAAGAAAGAAAGAAAGAAAGAAAAGAGAAATAGGTAGAAAGAAAAGAGAAATAGGTAGAAAGAAAAAGGAAGGAAGGAAGGAAGGAAGGAAAAGAGAAAGAAAGAATGAAAGAAAGATGGATGAAAGGAAATAGGCAGAAAGAAAAAAATTAAAAAAGGAAGGAACGAAGGAAGGAAGGAAGGAAGGAAAAGAGAAATAGGCAGAAAGAAAGAAAGAAAGATGAAAATAGAAAGAAAGAAAGAAAGAAAGAAAGAAAGAAAGAAAGAAAGAAAGAAAGAAAAGAGAAATAGGTAGAAAGAAAAAGGAAGGAAGGAAGGAAGGAAGGAAGGAAGGAAGGATGGAAGGAAAAGAGAAAGAAAGAAAGAAAGAAAGAAAGAAAGAAAGAAAGAAAGAAAGAAAGATGTAAATAGAAAGAAAGAAAGAAAGAAAGGAAAAAGAAATAGGCAGAAAGAAAAAACATGGAATAGAAAAAAGAAAGAAGGAAGGAAAAGAGAAATTGGCAAAAAGAAAGAAAGATGAAAATAGAAATAAAGGGAAAGAAAGAAAGGAAGAAGAAGGAAAGAAAAAAAGAAAGAAAGAAAGAAAGAAAGAAAAAAGAAAGAAAGAAAGGAAGAAAGAAAGAAAGATGAAAATAGAAATAAAGGAAAAGAAAGAAAGAAAGAAAGAAAAGAGAAATAGGCAGAAAGAAAAAAAGATGGAATAGAAAAAAGAAAGAAGGAAGGAAGGGAGGAAAAGAGAAAGATAAGGAAAAGAAAGGAAGAAGTCAAAGTACAGAGAAGAATGAGAATGAAAAGAGACTAAGCAAACTAAAGAGAAGGAAAGAGAACGAAGGAATAGAGAAAAGGAAACAGGATAGACGAAGGAAAAAAGAGGGGAAAAAAAGCGAAAGAAAAATACACAGGAGAGCAAAGAGAAGGCAAAAGAACAAAAGAAAAAAAAAAGAAAGATGAAGAAAATAAAAACGGGAAAGGAAGAGATAGAAAGAATGAAAGAAAGGAGAAAAAGAACAAAGAAAGAAAATGAAGAAAGGATTAGAAAAAGGAAAGATAAAATGGAAGAGGAAAAGAAAGACAGAAAAGAAAAAAGAAAGAAAAGAAATTCTACTTGATGAATCTTGATGATGAATCGCCGATAAAAGAGAAAAAAAAAAAAGAAGGGCGTTGTTCCAAAATATTTTTGACAAGGAATAAAAACGAATGGAAAAAAAGATGGCAAAATATTGTTTACGCGAGGACCAAGCGAAATTGATGGCTTTTGCGTTTTTTAATAGAAAAAAAAAGAAACTGGTTTGCAATCAGGAAATAAAGAAAAAATTTAGGGAAGGACATTTTTAGAAAGGAAAACTAAACAGACCTTCGAAAGCAAAACATACGTGCGCACACGCATATGCAAGCAATGCAGAGAGTGAGAGGGGGATAGATAGATAGATAGATAGATAGATAGATAGATAGATAGATAGATAATGAACATACAGATACGTAGGAGAGAGTGACACAGAGAGAAAGAGAGCGAGTGATAGATAGATAGATAGTTAGAGAGAAAGAGAGAGAGAGATAGTGAACATAGAGATACATAGAGAGGTGAGAGACGGAGATAAATAGAGAGAAAGAAATACATACAAAGAAATAGAGAAAGAGACTGTTATAGATAGATAGATAGATAGATAGATAGATAGATAGATAGATAGATAAGCAGACTGGAATAGATAGATAGATAGATAGATAGATAGATAGATAGATAATGAACATACAGATACGTAGGAGAGAGTAACATAGAGAGAAAGATAGAGAGAGCGATAGATAGAGAGAGAGAGAGTGAACATAGAGAGAAAGAGGGAGATGAGAGACGGAGATAGAGAGAAACAGACTGAGATAGAAAGAAATAGGGACAGTTAAAGATAGATACAGAAAGAGAGAGGGGAAAGACAGACATAGATAGATAGATAGATAGATAGATAGATAGATAGATAGATAGATTTGGTTCGGTTTGTTTTGTTTTACAGGATATCAACCTCGTTGGGTTATTTAATGTCAACGAAATTTTTATTGCTGGTCATATTTTGTTTTGTCAAAAAATCTATTTCTGGTAATATTTTTCCTTCAAAAAAGTATTGCTGGTAATAATTTTTTTTCAAAAATGTATAACTTCTTTTCCATTGCTGGTGCCCAGGAACTTGTTTTGTGAGGATAGCGACGGGCTCCCTTGTCGCATTCACAAATTTCCTCGACGTCTTCAAATCTTGTTCCTCTCAAGCGTGATATTATTTTTGCAGAGGAAAATGTTGCAGAGGACGAGATCTGGGGAATATGTTGGTTGTCAGAACTGGGGAATGTTGTCCTTGGTCAAAAACACCCGCACAAGCTATGGTCACTGATGGAAACTCTTGCGTGTGGTGAGACTACCACACTCTACACATCTGTCTTCAAAGTCCTGCTATAAACAAAGGAAGCGATTGAGAACGTTATAACTTAATGTGTCTGCGCGAAAGTGTGTTCCCGGTCAATCTGTGCCCAGCGGTTTTATTCTGTCTAATAATATTTTTAGCAACTGTCCTGATACTTTTTGATCAGATATCGTATATAAGTGATTTTCTTTTCAAGAGTACATTTAGTGATGAATGTAGAGCTACATTGGTTGAATATGATGGCTTGCCTAGCAGTAGCGGTTTCGATTTTAGGAAGGTGCATACTGGCATTTCGCAGAATGGCGTCAAATAAAAAAAAAACACGTATAAACGTTCGAAGCTTATTTATTCTAAGATTATTCATTTTCCAAATATTTTTATTAAAGAAATAATTAAATAACAGACAGAGAACATCACTGGAAAAATATGAAAACTTAAGGAATCTGCACATATGCTGAGCCACAAAAATCTCCTGAGCCGACCAACCATAGAAATGAATACAATATGGGAACCATTAATACAGAGGGCTAGAGAAAAGCAATGAAGAACAACAAAATTGCAATATGAGCTCTGGTAAAGAAATGGTTGCTGAAACATGAAATTTATGCGTCCCAAAAATTCATACACTGATGTACTCAGGGATACATGGCCTAGTGGATAAAAGCGTTGGTTTAATTCAGTGACTTGACCTAAAGAGTTGTGAGTTCAATACCTGGCTACTGCAGTGGTGAACAAAAACTCGGAGAATTGAGTTAAAGTGAAATAATTGACACATCTGGGAGAGTCATGACACGTGGAACTAAAACTGTATACACCGGTGGCCGAAATAAGGGTTCAGTTCGAAATCGGTGCTTACAAGGGCCAAAACGTCATATGGCAATAAAAATAAGGACAACAGTAAATATGTACTTGAATTGTCGCATTTTAATAAGAATAATAATGGACAATAATATGTATCAAACAGCCTGGTGAAGACATACCCCATACCCATCAGTGGTTGTATCAGAAGCTTTATTCTTACTGCACAGTACCAATGCTTGGTAACTAGAAATTAAACATACTGAAATTTTGTGTAAAACCCTAAATGAAGCTACTTGGATAACCAGAAACAATTGAACACTTTGCTTCTGGTTTCACGGTATTAGCATCCAATATCTGCCCGGCAAAATCTGAAACTTTCAAGGAAGGAAACTGCAAGAAATGGCTATGAACACCAACCAGATCAGGTTAAGAGATAGCACCTGTAACAAATATACGGGTCTTTACAATGCACACAAACAGAACAATCAAAGCTAATCGCCCAGACATCGTGATCAAAGATCATAAAAACAGAATCTGCTTTCTTATTAAGATGGCAATTCCTGCAGATTGTAATTTTTGAAGACCTTCAAATAACTATCAAAATACAAAGAAATCTTGAGACAAATCTAAAAAAAAACGTGGCGTATGAAGACATTAATTATTCTAGTTATGGTTGAAACTCTTGGTTTGATTAGAAATGTTTTATTCAAAGGATTACCGGTAGCTCATGCCTTAAAGGAATACAAAAGAATGTCCTCAAAAGTAGTGCTCTCAACTTTATAAAAGTAAAATGTGTATACTCTTAGGTTAAAAAAAGTCACGATACCATTATCTCTGTTGTTGGAACCCAGAAGGAAATGAAAGGAAAAGACATTACTTCGTTTCAGTGAAAAAATAATGAAAGAGATAGAGAGAAGGGGATGTGAGAAGAGTTTAACGCCTCCTGCCAATACCTCATAAATAATAGACTATTCTGTTTTGAACGTTTGGAAAGAAGAGAAAAGACACTACTTGGTTTCAGTGAGAAAATGAAACCAAGAAAGAGAGAAGGGACGATAGAAGTGTTTAACGTCTGCTTCAGTGAAATGAAAAAAATTATCACTTTTAAAATAACAAAGCATTCATATTTGTTTTTGCAATTTTGGTTGAATTTTAAGAGGAATTTTTACTGTCGTAGAATTCGCCATGAGCTTATTCAATTATTAAAAGAATAACAATCAGAAAATTCAAATGCATAATTTGTGATTATTTTTGCAATATTTTAAGTTGAAATATTTAACGATGCGATAGGGAATTTTACTATTTTATTGTCGTAGAACTCGCCATGAGCTTATTCAATTATTAACTGAAGAATTAAGATTCATGAGAAAATTCAAATAGGAAAACCGTGAAATTATCACGGGTCTTTCTAGTTTTGATAAAGTTGGTATTCTGAAATATTTAACGATGTGATAGAGGAATGTCTACGGATATTTTATTGTCGTAGAACTCGCCGTTAGCTTATTCAGTCATTAACTGAAGTATTAAGATTCATCAGAAAATTCAAATAGGAAAACCGTGAAATTATCACGGGTCTTTCTATTTTGCTTAAAGTTGTTAAGCTCAAATATTTAACGATGCGATAAGGGAATTTCTACGGATATTTTATTGTCGTAGAACTTGCCATGAGCTTATTCAATCATTAACTGAAGAATTAAGATTCATGAGAAAATTCAAATAGGAAAACCATGAAATGATCACGGGTTGAAACTAGTACATTATAAATATGTGATCTTGCTCACGTTTTCCAATGACTTGAAGTGGATTGACTATATTAAGTCAAAGTTCATTCACTGTTTGACAATTTTTCTCGTCAGAATCCATTTTAGACATGTATATATCTACCATTCATCAGTGCATTGAATATAGCTGCCATATCTTGTCTGGTGTTTCTGTAATATATTTCGAAATTTTCGACAAAATGTGTCTGTCATGTAATTGGTCCCGACCTGGCATCTTGGCTTCAGTCATTTTCCCAGCGAAGTGACAGGTTTTCTTGTGTCTTTTCTACAAATAATTTCATGATAATTGTACTGACCAGATTTCCATCTTAGCACCTTGACCGTTTGAATTTAAACATACAACTAGATTGGCAATTAGGTCCCATTATTTTACTGTTGAAATAGCTAAATCTAACTAAGTTCTGTTCTAGAAGATTCTTTTCTTGCACGTGTTGCTTGTGAACCTCTATTCTTTCTTCTCTGTACACACACACACACACACACACACACACACACACACACATATATATATATATATATATATATATATATATATATAGTATAAAGAATGTAATCGTCTATTTTTGATTAAAATAAACATATTTATATTTTTAAAAACAGTGCATAACCAGCCAGGATTGTCATAGCCTCAGTTACGCTGACTTGTGAGTCTCTGCCATACTAACCATCGACAGCTTTCAAACAGTTTCGTACACTCAATTTCACTCTCAAGGCCGGGGCGACACGTGGTGTGTTTTTCATGCACAGCCCATTTTTATCCTAACCCTGACCCTAAAAGGCGTTAAAATAATACTAAAATTCAAACCCGACTGTTATGGTCGAAAGCGAACCTATGTACGAACCACTTTGTATATATATATATATATATATATATATATATATATATATATATATATATATATATATATATATTATGAAAATATATAGAAAATAGGAAGGAACTGGTTAGGTAAATAATCCAAAGTCCCTTAGTATTTTAGTTATTATTTTTAAAAAATAGTGCTCGATACAAAAGTAGAGCATAAATATAATTATTTATTTAAAAATATGATTCCAAATCGCGACATAAATAATTTAAATAATTATATTGAAGTTTTCGGCTCTTGTTTTGAAACATGGTACTTCTTATGTCGCGATTTGGAATCATATTTTAAATAAATAATTATATATATATATATATATATATATATATATATATATATATATATATATATATATATTGAAATGAATAATTTAGAGAAGTTTTCCCTACTTATTTTAATAGCATCCTCTCGTAATTACAGAACAGTTTCTTAGTATCTTTATTAAAGGAAGAAAAAATTACCATATTGGTGCATATTCATGTCATTCTGAGTAATATAACATAAAAAAACATAAAAAAAATTATTCAACATAAAAAAGATTTAGATAATTCAATAACTTAGTTATCTCTCATGACATAAAAAGTAATTTCAACATAGACAATTCAATAACTTAGTTATCTCCCTTGAAGTGTGTCTACATGTTAAGATTTTAAATTTGTACAATACATAACCTTATTGTTTTTCACTTCTAAAGTAAAAATTTAATTTTCAGATGAACACAAAAATTTTGTCTTAGAAAAATGACGAACACAACCATTTTTGCCTTAGAGAAAAACAACACCCTGATGATGACATTGTGCTAATGTCGAAATGTAATATTATCAGTAGAAACCAACATGGTAAAATTTCTTTCTTTCTTTAATGAGGATATTTAGATACTTGTCCATAATTACGAGAGGATCCTATTAAAAATATGTAGACAAAACGTGCCTAAATTATTTAATACAACATGTCTTAACGAAAAAAGCTACCTTGCATTAATTACATTATCCTCATCGTCATTGCCATATTTACAACGTTTCGGCCATTGTAAACCCTGCCTTCTTCAGGTGATTGGAATTTTTCTTCAATATCTGTCTATCCTGAGACGAGGAATTAAAATTTATTTACATTATTAAGACTGTTATCCTCATCTTCATTGCCTTATTCACGACGTTTCGACCGTTGAAGGTCCCGGGCTTTTTACCGCCCTTTTTACCGCAATAAAGTCTTCTCACTCCCCTTCACTCCCAATAACCCCTTGCGTCTTAATGGCATTATCGCCATCTTCTGTCTTTCTGAAACCAGTTCTTTTATTGTCCTTTCTCCTAACTAATGTCTTCTCATTCTATTTCTCTCTCAGAAGCTCCCTACATCCTAGTAACGTTATCACCTTGATTGTGATGAAATGAATGAAACAAATGTTAACGTAAAATGTACGACAGAATGCGCCAATGTTGCCGCATCTAACCAGGAGAGTGTAAGACCCTAGCAGGACTAAAATGTCACATTCTCACTGCCCATATTTTAGGATCAAACAAGCGATGGTATTATTCGAAAACGAGTCACAGCCATAAGGAAATGCTGATTCAAAAATATATCCACCTCGAAATAACAACCGTTA
>CAHIKZ030005454.1:3452500-3475000 GCA_903632075.3 Acanthosepion pharaonis | reverse complement strand
GAAAAGTAGTGGAGTTGATTTCCCTTGCTTTTGACACTGTTTCGAATTCATAGTTTTGTTTCCTCTAGATTAAACAGCGATCACATCTCTCCATAGCTTCTTTTATTTTAAATATCTATAAACTGAATATTATTATGATTGAACTTGTGAAATGTAATGGAGATTTTCCAGTTGTTTTTGCCATTGCTTTGAACGCATGGTTTTTCTTCTATTAACCTGGCTGCCAACCAAGGAGTGAGGACCCAGATTAACATGTTATTTATCCTCTAGCCAGGGGAGAAGGGATATAGCCATCCTATTCTCGACAGCATCGATCAAAATAACAATAATGAAGATATTAATCAGTTTAATTCTAAGGAAAATCACAACAGGATACAATTTTCATTTGTTAACATGAAATACATAATACGAGAAGGGTGGGTGCTGAAAAGTCCAATTCTGAAACTCTAGCCAAATCACCGAACATCAGAATTGTTTAGTTTAACTTTCCTTTCAGCGTCTCAGTGTTCGTCCCCATATTATTTGCACAGAAAAATAGCCGGTAATCTAAAATAAATCGTCCTAGGTATGACGATAAACTACATCTGGCAGCAAAGCGGGAGATTTTGAAAAGTGTTGGACCACCTCTTAGTTGCGCTTGTTCCCAGGACCATCCTGATCCGACGTGGTAGCGCCTGTTAGGGTCCCAGGTATGGGTAAATAGTTAACACCCAAACTGGAGTCAAAACACTATAAAATTATAAAAATACATTTTTATAGTAAAAAAAAAACAGCAATATATTTTCATCGTTAATTATTAGTCATACATTTTTGGTAAAAGAAATAAGTAATTCTCCCAAGAAAATTAAATTTAGGCATTAAATGACCCATGAGGTGTTGATATGCCGCTAAACGAACAAACCAAAATAAGAAAATCCTTTATGCAAACTTTAAAATTAGTTTCCCCCAAAAAATGGTTCATGGAATTAGCTAAAGGAATAAAATTGATTGACATTTTTACTGATTTTTAAGAGACTTGCTTAACCCCTGAGGAATTGAACCGCTTGAAAAATTTGGATTCAGACACCATATAATTGTCAAAGTAACTGTTTGATATTGAAATCGACAAAAAAAAATGAACACTGGTTTCCTTGCGTCAAAGTAAAAAAGAAAAATCACCTGCGGATATGGGGTGGGGAGCCCAGTTTCACTTGAGTCAGTTTTAGGAGAATCAGGTAAGAGTTAAAATAGCGACATTCGATTCGCGAAATCGCCTGCAGTTAACACCTGCTCGATTCTACGCGGATAGATAAATAAATAGGTATAATAGATATATATATATATATATATATATATATATATATATATATAGAGAGAGAGAGAGAGAGAGAGAGAGGGGAGAGAGAGAGAATTGAGATAGATAGGTATATAAGTAGACAGATGGATAGATATGAACAGAGATAGATAGATAGATAGATAGATAGATAGATAGATAGATAGATAGAAACAAATTGAAATCGAGAGAGAGAGATGAACAAACAGAGATATATATATAGATAGATAGATAGATAGATAGATAGATAGATAGATAGATAGATATGAACAAACTGAGAATGATAGATAGATAGATAGATATGAACAAACTGAGATAGATAGATAGATAGATAGATAGATAGATGAATATGAACAAACTGAGATAGATAGATAGATAGATAGATAGATAGATATGAACATAGATAGATAGATAGATAGATATAATGATAGATAGATAGATAGATAGATATAAACAAATTGACATAAAGATACATACATATATATATATATATATATATATATATATATATATATCGAGAGAGAGAGAGTGAGATGAACAAACTGAGATAGATAGATAGATAGATAGATAGATAGATAGATAGATAGATAGATAGATAGAACAGTATGAGATAGATAGATAGATAGATAGATAGATAGATAGATAGATATGAAGAAACGGAGCTAGATATGAAGAAACTGACATAGATAGGTATATATATATATATATATATATATATATATATATATATATATATATATATATAGATAGATAGATAGATAGATAGATAGATGAATGCTGAAGCATTTTTGAGAGAATTCAAAATGCCTGCGGATGAAGAAAGCGTTCTTATCTTTTGCAATCTGCCTTTTTGGCTGCCTGCCGAAATTCACTCGTATTCTGCACCCACCTCCTACAAAAAAAAACCGTCGTCGGCTGGATGTTAACCGAAGGCGATGCTGGTCGAAAATTAGTTCAAGACTAATTAGTAACACCCATCGAAGACCTTAGGCAAGTTTTTCTACTTTTCGTGGTTTCGGGTTTATCGCAAAATCTGGCTAATAAACAACTAAGTGCCTTGACATATTAGCTTTGTAGGGCCTGATACACTCTCGAATGAATGACGTGCGGCATACAAACAAATATTGCATCGCCTTACACATTTACACACACACACACACACACACACACACACACACACACACACACACACATATATATATATATATATATATATACTGAATCAAGAAAAGTTCAAAGAGACTTATGTGGTTAACCAACTCAACCAGTTCGTGTGAAAATGCTCATTAGGGTCAGATGTTTCATAAAAAATCTTTATATATATATATATATATATATATATATATATATATATATATATATATATATATCAGGTGTAACACCAAAATTGTCAAAATCGTGTAACAGCATAATTATCCATCCTACAAAATGTTTAATATCTAAAAATATAAAAAAACTATTAAACTAATTGAGGTTCTTTTTTCCAGCTTTTCAGATAAGTTTAGCCATCTTGACACCATTTGGCATAAGATTCACTGTCTGAGTAATAAAAATAAAAATGTGATAATGTTATTCTGCTTTCACAGTTGAATACATGGTAGATCATACTCAGCTTTTGTGTGTATACAAGTTTGTGTGGATATAGCTACTAGGAGGTGGTGATATGTGTTTTATTCTGTAGTTTTTGCTTAAGTTATATTTGGAAATACAGTTTGATTTCCTTAATAAATTGTAGAATATTATATGGATTAATGTCATGAAATTCATGTTGGTTGGTTGATTTTGTTTAGCATGATGAGTTATTTAATACCAAAATCTCAATATTTTGAACACAATTGTATGCTTTCAACTCCAGATAAAATGTATTGCTGGTCATTTTGCTTTTAAAAATGTATTGTTGATCATTTTACTATATGTATTGTTGGAATTTTTTTATATGAAAATGCATTGCTGGTATTTTTACTATGAAAATGTATTTTCATACTTCTATAGTGTTTTGTTTTTGTTTATGGGTTCACTATTTGCCCCTAACTAGAACCCTAACAGGTACTACCACTCAGATCTGGGAACAACAGCAATTAAGAGGTCTTTCCATGCTCCTGAAAACCTTCAATCTCCTGATCAAAGACCTTGCTGCCAGATGTAGCTCATTGTCATACTCAGGACGACCAGTATTAGATGCTGCAGTTTCAAGTTTAGAGATTTAATAATCTCATTAGCTAATGATTCATATCAATTATTCTCAAAATAAGCCCAGCAAAAAGAAACAAAAACATAAAACTCTTGCTTTGCCAAACAATTATCAAATAAACTGTGCAGCAAAGTGTGCATCTTTTTGTGTGTCTCTTGAGGCATTCATTCTTCCAGGAATAAATGCATTGAAAAACAAATGCAAATATCTTTGCCAAAAAGCATTCTATGCGTTAATTTCCTAATCATGTGAAAACTACATTCAAAACTCCATATTACACATCCATGATATTTCCCCGATATGGGTTGTTTATTTATTTTTTTTGTTGGCCTGGCTAAGATAAAGCTGGTAAGTATCTAGTCTCTTTCATTTCTAGAAATCTCAAATCCAGAATAAAGTGACCAATCTATAAGCCTTCCACTTTCACCACATTGCCCAGCAGGGTTTATCTAATCTTTCTTCTATCAGAGCAGAACTTTCTCGACAACTTACCAGCCAATCATTTTCTATACGCTGCAGCTGGGCACATCAGCTAGAAACAGAACAGGTTAAAATCGTTTTATGCCTGCCCTGCGATCTCTTTCCAACTGGGCAATGGTGATCATTTAGGCTTTTAGTAAGGTACTAACATTCATACTCTGGCTTTCATCTTCAAAGTCCAGTCAAGAACCATCAAGAGAACGGCGAATAAGGTTAAAAAAGAGTGAACAGTAGGGAGGAAAACTGGATCAGGAGGTCACAACAGGAAGAGGGATCACAATTTCAACTTAGAGCTAAAGAGAGCAATTAAAAAAGATCCAACTCAATCCATAAGATGTTTGGCACATGAGAGAAGAGTTTCAGTTATGACAGTCCAAAGAGCATGAAAAAGACTTGAAAATGAAATCGTATGTGAAACTTGTTAGGCACATTATTACTCCAGCACAGAAAGTTAAAAGGTTAGAGAGGGCGAACATCATCTTGAATAAGTTAGAACATTATCATGAATATATATTGAACTTTATTTTAATACTTCATGAGCTTCCGATCCTTATCTATGATTAATTAATGAAGAACGTGTCATTTTCGTTTATGATCTATTTCATCACGATTCTTCGGTTAAACTTGGAGAGTAATTATACATTCTTATTGGTCAAAGTAGAGTCTAACAGTGTTAGAAAAACCTCGGAGAATTCCAGTAAGATATCTTTAATCATTTCTAAGATACAACGGTTCAGATCTTAATCTGACAATTGGACAATATGATGTTACACAATTTGGACAATTTTGCTGTTACACCCGGTATGTTATAATTTCTCTGCGTGGGATACGTTTATATATTTGTAGATATCTAATTTCGTGTACGACGTAGCATTTTAAAATTCTGAGAACTGAGAATGTTTGTTATTCTTTTTCCATTCAGCTATTCCGTTACGTCCGTGAAATATCGGTGTTGTTATATAAATAAAGGGTTCACTTCGACATTCTAACCACGTGAAGAAGGCCGGAGCGTACAACGGCCAAAGCGTTGTGATAAATATGGCAACAAAGATGTGGAAGATAGTCGAACAATGTAAATAGTATATATATATATATATATATATATATATATATATATATATATATATATATATATATATAAAAAATTTCTCCGATTTAACCAGTAGAAAGACAATATTTATTAATGAAAATGACAATAAAATTTCGTATTTTGCTTTGATAAAGTCCACATTGGACGAAAAACGCGTCAGCAATTACCAGTTTCCTATTGTCATTTTTATTCATAAATATATATATATATATATATATATATATATATATATATATATATATATATATATATTTGAAATGGACAAGTCCGACAATTATTTGAAACAGACCATTTAATACTGTTTATTATAAACAAACCATTTACTTAAATATTTAAATCTATAAAAAAGAATGTATAAACATAAAAATATATATATATATATATATATATATATATATATCCAAATGAGGAAAGGACAGATGGAGTAAAATTCCACTGTTCGCGGCATTTACTTTTTTAAAAATGCTCAATACAAAGTAGAGCAATATATTATTATTATTATGAGAGATTATAATGAAAACATGTTGAAATTGCTACTCAAAAGCTTTCATGTTTCAATACTTTGATTGTACTTCTTCAGGAGATGGTAAGTAACTGGTGATTAAATGTTTTTAAAGAAATTTAAAAACATGCTGTTACCTCTTTTCCGAAAGTTAAAGGTTTGGGGACATAAGGTCAGAATTAAAAATAGACTTGTGGGTATATCTTGATTAACCAATTAAATGTCAGAACTACGCTAAATAGAAAAGTATGTCCAGAGGGTGAAGGTAGGTGAGTTTTATTTTTCATGTCACGATAAACCGGAACATAGACAGGTCATCATTGAATATATATATATATATATATATATATATATATATATATATATATATATATATCATTTACAATATTAGCGATAATATTTAATTTGAATAATAATTTTTAAGACAATGTTTTAATAAATATTTGTCCTTATTATTTATATTTAATCTAAATGTTAAAATTTGTCATATGCAAGCATAGTTTCTGTTGATAATATTTAGTTTAAATTATCATATTTGAATTTTTACCCAACCAGAATTGTGCCTTATAAGCTCAATTTCTCTTCAAATTCGAATGGCCACTCATTTTCGTATCTTAACGTACAGAAATAAATTTAATAAATAAACAAATAAACCCTAAGTAAACTATGGTCGGAGAGATGTAACGTGAGTCTTCTTGATAGGCATGTAATGGTATGTCCAATATAATTATTTATGAATTTGATTTGATCAAAAACACAGTTCTTTAAGCAGTGTATAAATTTATAAATAAAATTGGTCCACTGTAATTTAGATCTTGTAGATGAGGCGTTGTTGTTGACGATGAGGTTAGATGATTTACATTTTTTTATAAGAGATAATTTAATTTTCTTGTTCTGGTCGACTTGGGTTATGTCTTTCTTTATAGTGTTTCTAAGAGAAAATTCATCTTGCTTATAGGAAATGCTTGGTTTTATATAAAATGTTAATGCTATTGTTTTTATCTATATTTTTAATGTTTAGACAGAAATAGTCCAATTTGGGGATCAATGAGGTTCTTTATGGAGGAAGGTGGCACCTTTACAGTGTTGGTCTGTCTTCTGGCTTCTTGTAAAGACTTTTCAAGTACTCTACCCACCTAGGCTATATCTCCTCTACTCCCGTCACGACATTACCATTAATCTCATTGAATGACGTCGGTATGCGGTGATCAAGTTGGAAAACATTCTGTACATTTATCATCTATATCATTTCAACCCAAGCAAGGCAATAAAGCCACTAACTCGCAAGAAGTTACTGAATGTTGGAGAATATGAGAAAACACTACTATAATGAAAAGAGGACAATAAAAGAACAAGAATTAAGAAGACAGAAGATAACGATCGACATTGCATTTAAATTTTTGAAGATCAAAGGCAATAAAGCCACTAAGATGCAAAGGGGTTACTGAGTGTTAGAGAATATGAGAAAAACTACTATTAAGGAGAGAGGACAATAAAAGAACTATAATTAAGATGACAGAATATAACGGTTGTCATTGCATTTAAAACCTTGAATATCAAAGTTGACTGGGAAGCAAGAAGCCGGAAGAGAGTCCCACAAGCGGTAAGTGCAAAAGAAACTGTTAACATAGAACTTGCGGTTACATCTAGCCATTTCAACTGTAAACATAAAGTCTAGGTATCTTAGAGAAAAGTTCATCAGAACAATTGACATGGGACTATTTATAGAAAAGGCACAGGGAATGTAAGTTACAGCGGTGAGAAAGTGACTGAATCTGAGATGCCAGGTTAGGACCAATAACATTGCAGATTCTTCTTTGGATTTTGTTGTGATTATAACAGAAGAGTAATACTCGACTTGAGAGTGTCTGTTTCTCTTGGTTCCCCCTGAGACTTAATCTACAAGAATCTATAAATACATAGCAGGAGCACCGGACCATATGTGGCAGCAATATTCAAAGCAAAGATGAATGGTAGCTTTATAAATATGTAAGATAGATTCTGGCGAGAAAAATTATCTTGCACGACACAGTGAACTCACTTTCTGTGCTCCAGACTTAGCAATTGATTTAATATACTCATTCCACTTCATGTCAGCTGCAAACGTTAGTCCGAGAAAGCGCAATGATTCATTCTGCTGGGGGTTAGCATCAGCCATGCTGACTGAAGTTAAAAAGTTTCACACAGATGATTATAATTTCCTGCTAGTAATTTCGCCTGTCCTCACTTGTTGTAAGCCTTGCTCAGCCTCCACCATTTTTCCTGGTTGTCCTTTTCTTTCTCTCTCTCTTTCGTTTCGTTGCAATCTCCAGTGCCTCCGCTGAAAGATACGATCCCTTCTTGTGACTGCGGACTGGGATATCTTCCTTTGCCGTCTTGGAAATAATGTCACGCATCTTTATCCATAGCTCTTTAATGCTTTCATCGTCGCCTCCATTCTCCGAGCTGTCACCATTTGCACAGAGCCTTCTTTCTACATCCACGCGGATTTGGTTGGTACCTGCCTCATCTTGTAGCTCATTGTCCTTTTATACCGTCTTTCAGTCACATCCTGAATTTGCACGTAAGCTTCTGATGATCACTTCCGCAATCTGCTACTGGTCGTGTCTTGACATTCATGAGGCAGGTCTCCCACCTTCTGAATCAATCTGGTTCCTTGTTTTATCTTCAGGACATATGTACAGACAACGCGAAATATTGTGTTGCTAACTGCCAGATAATTCTCCATACAGAAGTCCTCGAGACCGTCTCCTCTATCGTTTCTCACACTAAGGCCATACCGCTCTAGGTAACGGCTTTCTTCAACGGAAATACCTTTTCCAAACTTTGCATTCAAATCCGCTAGAATGACCTTAAAATCTCTGCCTGGAATCTTGTCTTGGCATCTTCGATTATCTTGTAAAACCTGCCGACCTCCACTTCCGCCTCATCTACTTCCGTATAAACTTGTATAAACTTGATGTCGACTGGGCGGGCGCTATTCCTTAGTGTGATGATCCTGTCATTGACAAGGTAGTCCTGGGGATGGCGATAAACTACATCCGAAGTAAGGCCTCCGATTGGGAGATTGGAGGTTTTGAGGTGCGTGGAACCACCTCTTAATTGCTAGTCCTGGGTATGACGATAAACTACATTCGGCAGCAGGGCCCCTGATAGGGAGACTGGAGGCTTTGAGGAGCGTGGCGTCACCTTATAATTGCTGTAGTTCCCAGGTTCACCCTGATCCCGTCAGTAACACCTGTTAGGTCCCAACTATAGGCAAATAGTTAACCCCAAATAAAAAATATAAAAATACATATAAAAATATACCAACAATAACTATATGTAATAAAATTACCAACAATACCTCTTTATAGTATACATTTAGTTGAAGCCATAAAAGTGCTCAAAATATTTAGATTTCAGCATTAAATGACCCATAGAATTTGATATGCCGCTAAACAAAATCAAACAACCAGTCATTGATAGGGTTATACCGCAGCACCTTTTTCGCCGTAGCTTTGTCCCCCAGAAATCTAGCTCTAATATTTTTCGTGTGTTCTTTCTCCGTTCATAGTCGTAATACTTTGTTGACCAGTCCTCCAGTGCTCATCAATCCCAAGGATGCAGACTCCACACCTCTGCTATGACAGAATTTGTCCAGTTGTTAGACTTTAAAACAGCGCATTGAGTAGGACTCTGTAGAGAAAAGCTTGCATCTTTTTATGCTAGAAACATCAGTAGTATGGCTTTCCAAGGGCTTTATCCAAACTCCGTCATTACCGGAAGTACTGGAATTGAGTCTCTCTTCCATATTGTCATTTGTGTGTGACGTCAGGTCTGGCTGATTCTGGCTGTATCACCGTTTCTGTTACAATTGTCGTTTATGGTGACATTCAAGGCAAAAGAGTGCAATGATATGTCACTTCCTTTTGCACCTGAGATGTTGAGGTTATACCGTCCCTCAGCACATTTAAGTTACATAAAACGCTCATTAGATGTAACAGTTAAAATTATCGCCTGATATGTACGTATGTAAATATTACATAAATTACGTATTTAGAAGCTAAAAAACATTAATAGTTTTCTTTAAATGAAGATTTAAGCAAGCATAATCACGACAAAATACGAACAAATAAAAATATTGGAATCTTTTTTAATATTAAAAAAAAAATAGCAGAAATCAAAAACAAAACATAAATGAAAATATAAGTCGGGATTTAAGACTAAAATACTCGGAGATTCGGACCTTGACAGACCAAGCATCCGACAGTACGATGCAACCAGATTTGCCAGATCTCGCTTGTCTCAAAGCCCTTTTAGGCGCGAACGAGGTGCTTCTGGCCAAGTGGGTGGGCTTCTCAATTGCGCAGACCTGTCAAACAAAATCAAATTCACGCCAATGCCCTCGTTAAATTCTCTCTCTCTCTCTCTCTCTCTCTCTCTGTCTGTCTGTCTCTCTCTCTCTCTCTCTCTCTCTCTCTCTCTCTCATTCACAGCCAACTCCATCACCGCCACCGGAGATGGTGAAGAGAACAGGGAGTGAGTATGATGCTCGGAGGCGAGCGGGTGCCGACAACGACAATATATATATATATATATATATATATATATATATATATATATATATATATATATATATATATATATAAAAAAACAGACCGCTTTAAGGCTCCATTGTAATAATTTATTTCACCAGAGAATTTTATTTTTCTCTGGTTCTTCAGACTTCACTTTCAAAGGTGAAACGAAAAATGAATTTAAATTTTAGACATTTAACGGGCAGTATTAAGCTTATATAAGTTGAATTAGAAGGTGATGAGGAATGGTGAGAGACATATTCGAGTTTAGAGAGGGAAGGGAGTGTTCAAACTTTATCTTTATATTTCATTTTATTACAATACGAATTGGATCGTAATTACGATTCCAATGTAATAAATTATAACCATGGAATATCAGTTCTTGAGCCTTTTTTATTTTATATATATATATATATATATATATATATATATATATATATATATATATAACTTAGAATACGTGGGAACCAGATGAATGCTTCGCTTTTTTGTCACGTTGTCAAAGTTTTGTTCAAAAAGAAACATCATCAATACAACTGAAAAAATTAACCTAAAGAAATGCTTTGTATAATTTCAAGTTTTTTCGAAATTTAGCAGTTGATAAAATTTAAAAATAACTTTTTAAAATAGAATAAATATGAGTTGATTTTGGATATTTTTGTTTATTAATTATATATATATATATATATATATATATATATATATATATATATATATATAAAAAAAAAGAACAGTAAAATATATAATCCGGTCTTCTTATAGATATTTTATTTTTACAAAATAGTGCTCAATGTAAATTTACAGAGCATTAATATTATAAATTAATTGATTTAAAATATGTTTTTTTCGCTACACAGTTCTAACCATGTTTCAAAAATGGAAGCTAAAAGCCACAAATTTAATTAGTTCCATTTCATTCTCAAGCGAAAAATTCGCTTGAGGATGAAATGGAACTAATGTCTTTAATTTCATTGCAAAATTAAATTCGTGGCTTTTAGCTTCCATTTTTGAAACATGGTTAGAACTGTGTAGCGAAAAACATATTTTAAATCAATTATATATATATATATATATATATATATATATATATATATATATATGTCTTATTGAATAAATTACAGATATTATGTCTGCTAATTTTTAACAAAATCCCTTCATACTCACGAATAATAACCTTCCGTGTATTGATGTTAAATGATGAGAGAAATGTGCTATAGCTGTTTAAATTTCTTTTATTTTCATTTCTAAGTAGTTTCGATCTTTTTCCAAGATCATCTTCAGGTGTGGAAGTGGCACAAAACTATATGTTGTTAATTACGATAAGTTACTATAAGTATAAGTTATGCGTTGTTATCGATTACCGTAAATTTTTCTGTATACTTTTAAATACCAAACGGTTGACAATGTGCTGAGCGTTCATTATCCATAATGGATAATTTTTTCACGTTCTAATGAAAGTACTTGGGAAATGAAAATAAAAGAAATTTAAATTCCTGTAACACATTTCTCTCGTCCTTTAAGATCCGTACACGGAAGGTTATTCATGAGTAAGAATAGATTTTATTAAAAATTACCAGTCAAAATTTCTGTAATTTATTTAATCAGACATGCCTAAAAGAAAATTTGCTGCCTAAATACAAAAATATATATGACGATTGCGTCTAGCATGAAACAGCCTGTCGCCTCTGAGTGTTGACTTCTATGTTCACTTTTATATATATATCTACATACTCTCTATGATATTGAATACTTTATCCCATAAATATAGCACCCTTAACACTATATTTCATATATATATATATATATATATATATATATATATATATATATATATATATATATATATAAACATAAAACATTAGGCAGCATATAATTTACATACAAAAGAAACATGTGTGATTATTTCTTTGTATGTAAATTATATGCTGCCTAATGTTTTATGTTTATAAAAAAACTATCGATCCGCAGTACATAAAAATTCCTATAAAAAACTACTACTAAGACATTACACTATATTATTGAACTATATACTTAGTTCATGACATAAAAACTGAATACACTTGTAAAAATAGAATACGTGGATTTAACACATCACAAGAAATATTTAAATAAAATTCTCACTTAAAATTTTGAAAAACTTAGCATTGCGTCTTTGCACGTTCCGAGATCTTACACAACCGTCAATAATAGCAGATATTCAAAAAACATCTTTCGGTCGACATACAAGTATTTCGTCTTCAAGTTTTTGATTTTATAAGGAAAAAAACACATGCCTGATGATGAATAGAGGACTATTCGTAAGTACTAGCATTTTAACATCAAATAAACTGAAAACTACAGACATCAAGTTTATCGACGAGGATCACTTCACACTATGGATTAACAGTATTTTAATGCATATATTATGTTTCTAGCGATGGATAATCGCATTAATACTTCTGATTGATTCTATGTGTGATTATTTCTTTGTATATATATATATATATATATATGTGTGTGTGTGTGTGTGTGTGTGTGTGTGTGTGTGTGTGTGTGTATGTGTTTCGATACAAAAGTAGAGCATAAATATAATATATAATTATATATATATACAAAATTAGAGCATAAAATAAATATAATATAATATCTAATTATATATATATATATATATATATATATATATATATATATATATATATATTGATAGTTGTATGTTTAGGCAGCAATCCTTCGTTTATACATGCTTCATTAAAAACGGCAGACAAGATACTACGGTTAACCTTTTTATTTAAGTTTTCTTGTGTTCTAACAAGGGCTTTATTTTCTGGACAAAGGGTGTGTAAAAACTGTCCAAATATTTCTATATTTCCGAGCGCTTTCGGCTATACCTTTAGCCATTAGCAAGGATGATTCGATTTTTCAGCTTAATTGAGTGTGTGCATTATGTGGGTCTTATTGTGTTATAGAGATGTTTTTAATTTCCGAATATGGTTAGAACATTGTGGCCTTGTTCGTAGTTAATATTGTTAAGAGATGGCCTTTTTTTATTATTAAAGCTCCCATTATTTTTAATTTTTTTTTACAGGTGGACACAGTTAATATATTTGTGTTTTCTACTAGTAGAGAAACCGTGAGAGGGAAAGGAAATGAGAGAGAGCATGGCGATCCCGATGATCGGATGAGAACGTGTGCTGACGACTCGGCGATTATGAAGTCATTATTTAACATACAATAAAATAATTTATACTGCTTTTTTGATAGTAGTAACCCCTAAACTATCAAATGTTGAAAAATGAAAGAGTAGAAAAGGCAAAGTTGATAAAAATAACGTAAGCAAAAACAGAAAGTAATAAATAAACAAAGGCGAGGGATCTTCAGGTTAGTTGTATAGGGTGACAACCTAAAAACTGAAGATTTGTAAAAGTTATAAGTTGTTTGTTTTCAATCTTTTTTTGAAGAGGTGAAAATGGCTATCCATGATGCCTAGTAACGAGTAAAACTCATTTAGTTTTTCTATTCCAATTAAAGTCAATTATTCAAACTCAGAGAAATTATCGGTAACATTTTAATTCCATAGTATCTTCTAGCGATAACTTAATTGGGGACCTAATCGCGCGGTTTGAAAGAACTGGATCAGACGACGATCTTCCGGGAAGAGGTCCCTAAGCGTACTGTGAGCTCTGATACAGTAGTGGAAGCAGTACGGCCGAGTGTCATTAAGGATCCATCAACTTCTACCCTTTGTTCCTCTGCTCAACGAGGCATCTCCAGAACATTGCTTCAGAAGATTCTGAAACTAGATTTTAAAATGTTTCCATCGAAATAAACTAATAAAAACTTCAAAATAAAGACATGTTTTTTAAAAGTTATTTTTCCTTCAGTCTTTCAGTGTACAAACAACAAATAAGTACGAATAGAGAAAAAAAAGCAAATGGCGGAAAAGAAATAATAAAATATAATACATATACAAATGTAAATACTGAATGTTATTATTTAATTTTGATTTATTTTTTAATTTTAAGTAATTGGTTGATATTTTTAAATAGTTTTCTGCAGAATTGAAACAGTAAAAGATCATGGAAATGCACAATAAATAATTGCATGCAGTCCACTATATTAAGAGTAATCATTTTTATTCTCTAGATGACTGTGTGAATCTACCAATTGCTTCTGTGACCAATTCATCTAACAATTCCTTTTCAATGGATAACAAAATGTATGATTCCAAATTCTCTCCTGACAGCGAATTTCTTAACCTTGGCATTTTTTATCTTTTGCTTTGAAAATGTCTTCTCACATTCGACTCTAGAAACTTATAGTGTACAGATGAATTTATAAAGTTCTTATTCCATTTTATTACTAAAACAGAATGGTCGTCGCTCTCCACGACTTTCTCTTTGCGTTGTCCTAAGTAACTTCTGCTCCCTTACTCTCCATCTTTAACCCGGTAAGTAGTTTACTCGCTGTTTCACCTGCTCCTTCTTCCTCGAATGTATCCTGTGAATGTTAATAATTATCCTCTCATCATTGATTTTTTTTTTAATTTTAAGGGATTTGGTTGATATTTTTAAATAGTTTATTGCACAATTTACACATTAACGGATCGCTCAAAAGCACAATAGAGCCTTGCATGCAGTCCATTATATTAAGAGCAACCGTTTGTATTCACTAGATAATTGTTCGAATCTGTTAATAACTGTTTCTGAATCCAATTCATCTAACAATTCATTTTCATGTGCATAAGAAAATGTATGATTCCAAATTCTCTCCAGACAACGAATTTCTTAACCTATTCTTTATGATATTTTCCTTTGAAAATGTCCTCTCACATTGGAGTAATTGATAGTGTACAGATGACTTTATAAAGTTCTCTTTCCTCTTTATTGCTAAAACAGTTGTCTGTGTTTGTTTCTTGCATTTTTATTTGATATAAGGGGCTCACTCGCAAGCTGATACCCTGTCCAGCCCACCAATGGGAGAAAAGGAAAATGAACCTTGAATCAGTTGCGCTAGAGGTAGTTTTAAATCAAATCATGATCTTAAATGGCCTCGTCAGAGCTAGACTCTCATGCGGATGTCAGACATAGCATCCATCCCGTTCATAAATGGCTAAACTGTCAGCAATATGCAACTGTTTTCTTAGACCATTTAACCCTCTACCTTGAGTGACACTTCGGCCTTGTATTAAGTTAATATTAGTGTTAAAAAAAGCTCATATAACTACACGAGAAATAATGCTGATTTCCTTAGCGCAGATGTGACACAAGGCCGAATGTGTGGAGCACCAGATGACGATTGAACTCACTATTCAGTCCTAATTGATCTAGCAAGTCAAGCTTGCTAACCATGACACCGTGGAAGTGCTCATTTATGATTTTCTAAGTGCTGCTTAGATGTGGCACAAGGCCGAAAGTGTGGAGCACCCAATGAGAATCGAACTCAATACTCAGTCGTAACAAGTCGTGAAAATAACGATACAATCAAGACGTTGACCTTCCACGCTATTTTAAAGAAAAGGTTAGGCAGGAAACTCCCGTCGTTACTAGAAAGGGCTATAACAGTATAACCAGTTTTTTTCTGAAAATAAATGTTTTGGGCGAAAGATTTTATAGATTTCTACCGACAGCAACGGTAACTGCCTGGTTAAGGAATGTCTAATATTTCCTGTATGGAAATGTCTATTCTTACCATTATCCTTATGATTACATGTGATATTTTTGTGTATTTTGAACTATTTGTGTCGATGATCTGTTGTCGTTCAATTTTTGATGGATTAAATTTTAAAACTGATTGTCATTTTCAAACGTTTACCTAAAGCCGCTACTGACGTAAATCTTCTTTGGTTTCTTGTAATTTTGATGGAATTGTTTTCGTTTTCTTTAAATTCCTTGGAATATATAATACTCCGAAATTAACCAGTTATCTTGAAGAATATCAATTTTCCAAAGCCGAGTTTGATATTTGGAAAATACGAAACAAATTCTAAAAAAATAGAAATAAATAGAAATAACGATGGTGTTATTTTTTTCCTTTTAACGAATCAGTTCGATTTTTGGGGGCTATTTTCCGAGCTTCATCTGATTATTATTATTATTATTATTATTATTATTATTATTATTATTAAATATTTCTAAAATATCATTTTCTTTATATTTGTAAAATCATATTTCTATTTTAGAAGAATGAGTTATTTTCTCATACTTTTGATTCATTCTTTCCCGGTTCATCACCTGACTTTTCTTCCTCTCCTCCTCCTCCTCCTTCTTCTTCTTCTTCTTCTTCTTTTATTTCTTCTTCTACTTCTCTTTCTTCTTCTTTTTCTTCTTTTACTTCTTTTTATTCTTTTTCTTCTTCATCTTCTTCTTTCTTCATTTACTTTCATTTCCTTTTATCCTATTCTTCTTACTCTATTTTTTAATTATCCTTTTTCATTTTGTTCTACGTCTTCTTCTTCTTCTTCTTCTTCTTCTTCTTCTTCTTCTTCTTCTTCTTTGCCTTCTTCTGCTTCTTCTTCCAATTTCTTTGAAGCCCGTTAATATTTTATTTTTCTCCCGTTCCTTATTATTATTATTCAACTTTATTTTCTTCTTCTTCTTCTTCTTCTTCTTCTTCTTCTTCTTCTTCTTCTTCTTATTATTATTATTATTAAACTTTTTTCTTCTTCGTCATTTTCTTCTTCTTTTTCTTCTTCATTAACTTCCTTTTCTTCTTAATTCATCATTGTTTCTCTCTCTCTCTCAACATTCATCTCTCGATTCTTCCTTCTTTGTCTTTGTTTTTCCATCTACCCTTCCCTAATCCCACTTGATTATCTCCTTTTTCTTCTTTCCTCACTCTTTCTTTTTTTCCTTCTCATTTCTTTACCCTTCTTCCTCTCTTTTCATACTTATTTTGCTCTTCTTCTTCGTTATCTTCTTCATATTCTCCTTTCCGTCTTCTGAATTCTTTCTTTTATTCTTTCCTTCTTTCATTCATTCTTTCTTCCATTCTTTTTCTTTGATTTTTTTACTTTCTTTCCTTCGTTCATTCATTCTATCTTTCTTTCTTTCATTCATTCTTATTTGTTACTTTTGCTTTCTTTCCTTCGGTCATTCATTCTATCTTTCTTTCATTCATTCATTCCTTCATGTCTTCTTCGCTTCTTTCATTTATTCATTCTTTTTCTTTCCTTCCTTTGTTCATTCATTTTTTCTTTCTTTGTTTCTTTCCTACATTCATTCCTTCTTCCATTATTTGTTTCTTTCTTCTTAATTCTTGTTACATCTTCTTATCGACGTAGTCATCGGATTCATCATCATCATTTTCTTTTTCATCATCATCATCATCGCCTTCATTTTTTTCCCACTTCTTCTTCTTCTTCTTCTGACATGCTAGCATCAGCATTATACATCCCAAATTGTCCCCTGTAGATATATTTCCCGGAAGAATATTGATTTTAATCTACAGGCTGAGTTCCCGTAATCTTCTTTCAAACCAAGAACCAATTTTGGGGTTCATATCGGCATTTTATGCTATAATTTCCTCACAGCCCCCAGGGTATCCCTGACACACAGTATAATAAGAACTAACATCCTCTGGAAGAAATGGCCTAAAAGTTAAGGAATATTATCGCTCGTATGCCTATTTTCTTCATTTGCAGTCAATACGTTTCCTTTTTTCTTTTTCATTTTCTTGCGTTCTTTTTTCATTTCTTTAAAATTTATTTATTTATTTATTTATTTATTTATTCTTCCCTTCCGAATCTTTGTTTTTAGTTTTTGCCTCTTGCGATATTTGAGGCGGAGTGGGGAAGCTTAGATATGATACTTTCCCATGATGCACTGTTTGGCACCGCCTGCTTTCTGCATTACTGCGCATGCTCGAGAATACATATTGTGACTGGATAAAAATATATGGAGAATATATTCTGTAGACAAGATTAGCTTTAAAAAAAATAAAAATGATCGCCCAAATGGAGTATTGCCGTTAACAGCCTGTATATAAGCGTTAACTAATTAATGAGATTGCTGCGCATTTGATATATATATATATATATAAAATATATATATATATATATATATATATATATATATATATATATATATATATATATATATATATATATATATATATATATATATATATATATATATATATATATATATATATATATATATATATAAAATATATAAATAAATATGAAAATATTCCTACTACCGCGTACCTGTCGAAACGAAACGAACCTGTCTTACATTTTCCCATATATATATATATATATATATATATATATATATGATAGATGGTAGATTTATTATTTTCGTACCCTAAAGGCATGGTGTCCCTGATATGCAAATCTAAGACAGGTTCGTTTCCTATCGTGGTAGTGGAGGTATATTTTTCGTTGGCGAGAACTACTCAATTTCTAGTCCGGTTGACATTAATTTCACTATTTAAAATAATATGGATGTCAACTCAGATACCTATACCCCACTAAAATGCCATTTATGGTAATAAAATATATATATATATATATATATATATATATATATATATATATATATATATATATATTCCCAAGAGAATAATCTATGTAGAACTCAATGTCCAGGACAGAGTAAGAATATAATATAAAAGGTTCAAACACTAATATTCCATGGTTATAATTTATTACATTGGAATCGTAACCTTTTTGAATTTGTAGGTCTGATGAATTGGATCGTGATTACAATTCCAATGTAATAAATTATAACCATGGAATATTAGTGTTTGAGCTATTTATACTATACCATATATATATATATATATATATATATATATATATATATATATATATATATATATATATATTGTTAAATATAACAGACAACGAATGTCGACTTTGATCATAAACCGTTCTAAACTTCGTAGAGTTGCTTTAATTTCAGGTGAAAATAAAGACAAAATTTACCCAACATTTGGATATTTGTTATTAAGCTGTTTCTTGATCTAATCTTTCGACTCACGTGAGCCATCTTCAGAGTGGTTATACGGACATTTAAACAAAGATATTTACCATCAAAAATGAAATTCTCTTATGTTGACATAGAAGATTGCTATGCGACGAGAACAGTCGCAAAATAACAGAAGCAGGTCGTAAATATACAAGTGATAGAAATTATTAGCAGGATTTGAGATAATTGTAGCAAAATATTAGGTTGGTGCAAAAATAATGACGTAATGATGTCGTTTTTTGACGTTAAAAATACGTTCAAAAACGACATTATTACGTCATTATTTTTGCATCAACCTAATAATTCATTCACTGCTGATGAGTCCCAAATATCGGACGAAACGGCCGTCCAGTGCTTTCTACATTCTGTTGAGGTTTCTTCTAGACGGGATGACTTACTTAATTATAATTATCTCAAATCCTCCTAATATATATATCCTTACTTGAGTCGGCTTCTAATGCTCTGGGTGGAGCGACCTGGGGGTAGTAGTCGTGGCTCGTGGGGGCACAGTCCTATGGGTAAGGGAAACTCGGATGAGTTCCACCACGGAAAATGTGATCGAGCAGCGCTATATCGAGTCTAATTCGTTACCTCTTAGTCACCGAGGCCAGTTGGAAGTGGAAGCGTTTGCCTCCTATCGTAACTGTCCGGGTTTCAATTCTCGGTTATGGATGTGCACTGCTGATAAGTCCCAAATATGGGACGAAACGGCCGTCCCGTGCTTTCTGCATTCTGTTGAGGTTTCTTCTAGACTCGATGACTTACTTAATTGTGTATATATATATATATATATATATATATATATATATTTACGTACAAAATCTCCAGAGTAGTTTTTTTTATTACTTCAAACGTTATTGTAGTGGATACTCATATTTAAAATAGACGCCCCATCATGGGAATATGGTGGATGTGGGAAGTTCTCGTACCCCCATATCAGTGAGGTTCTGTAGTATCCTTCTACCAGAATAAGTAGTTAGCTCCACCCAAACATGTATATAGACGAAAGCTGAGTATCATCTACCATGTATTCAATTGTGAAAGCAGAATAGCATATATCATATAAGAAACTTAATTTTCGGTATTAGATGACCCATAAGGATGTCGATATGCCGTTAAACAAAACAAAAACTTGCGACATTTATCAGAAACGAAAAATATTAATTTTTTTTACCGATTTAGAAGAATGTGCTTTAGTTACAAACCAATCCATGACTTTTTACAGAATTATCTGAACTTAATAAATGACAATCCCAAGGTTGTTATCACGCAGTCGCAATCTGAATTCATGTTACCGACTTCATTTTTAGCTACTCTTCAGCTTCCATACATTTAAGAAGATCCCGTAAATTCTATTCCATGAGCATAAAGCGAAAGCAAGGACGAATAAATATTTCTTTAGTGTGTTGATCACTTGATGCTTCAAAAATAATTTTAAAAGTTATCATGAGACTTTGAAAAGTCCTAGTCAATCGGCGAGAGATCGGGGGCGGTGAATATGGCAAAGTGTGACAAAGTCTCGTATACCAAATCGGTGAGTTTTTGCAGCGTCATTCCTGGCAACATGTGGTCGAGCATTGTCATGAAGCAGAAATGGTCTTCGTCGATTAACCAGTGTCGGTCATATTTTTCTGGAAGTTTCGTTTAAGCCTGTTTCTGGCAGTAAACCATGGCATCAATGCTCTGGTTGGATTCCAAAAGACTGTAATGGACAACGCTATTCGCAGACAGCCAGGCAGTCACCCTTTATGCATTATATATAACAGACCCGTTTTCTTTTAATTTTTAAACATTTTTAGTCGTGTATGTTGGATTGGGAAAGGACTGGTTTTGGTTTGGTTTGGTTTGGTTTGGTTTATTTTGTTTTATGGCATACCAACCTCAATGTGTTATTTAATGCCAACATTTTTAGGATAGTTTCGTATGAATAGAATATGTATTCTTTGGTTTAGATTGGTTTAGTTTATTTTGTTTTACGGCATATCAACCTCAATAGGTTATTTAATGCCAACAACATTTTTAGGATAGATTCGTATGAATAGAATATGTATTCTTTGGTTTAGATTGGTTTAGTTTATTTTGTTTTACGTCATATCAACTTCAATGGGTTATTTAATGCCAACAACATTTTAGGATAGATTCGTATGAATAGAATATGTATTCTTTGGTTTAGATTGGTTTATTTTGTTTTACGTCATATCAACTTCAATGGGTTATTTAATGCCAACAACATTTTAGGATAGATTCGTATGAATAGAATATGTATTCTTTGGTTTAGATTGGTTTATTTTGTTTTACGTCATATCAACCTCAATAGGTTATTTAATGCCAACAACATTTTTAGGATAGATTCGTATGAATAGAATATGTATTCTTTGGTTTAGATTGGTTTAGTTTATTTTGTTTTACGGCGTATCAACCTCAATGGGTTATTTAATGCCAACAACATTTTTAGGATAGTTTCGTATGAATAGAATATGTATTCTTTGGTTTAGATTGGTTTAGTTTATTTTGTTTTTTGCGGCATATCAACCTCAATAGGTTATTTAATGCCAACAACATTTTTAGGATAGATTCGTATGAATAGAATATGTATTCTTTGGTTTAGATTGGTTTAGTTTATTTTGTTTTACGGCATATCAACCTCAATAGGTTATTTTAATGCCAACAACATTTTTAGGATAGTTTCGTATGAATAGAATATGTATTCTTTGGTTTAGATTGGTTTAGTTTATTTTTGTTTTACGGCATATCAACCTCAATAGGTTATTTAATGCCAACAACATTTTTAGGATAGATTCGTATGAATAGAATATGTATTCTTTGGTTTAGATTGGTTTAGTTTATTTTGTTTTACGGCATATCAACCTCAATAGGTTATTTAATGCCAACAACATTTTTAGGATAGATTCGTATGAATAGAATATGTATTCTTTGGTTTAGATTGGTTTAGTTTATTTTGTTTTACGGCATATCAACCTCAATAGGTTATTTAATGCCGACAATATTTTTAGGATAGATTCATATGAATAGAATATGTATTCTTTGGTTTAGATTGGTTTGGTTTATTTTGTTTTATGACATATCAACCTCAATAGGTTATTTAATGCCAACAACATTTTTAGGATAGATTCGTATGAATAGAATATGTATTCTTTGGTTTAGATTGGTTTAGTTTATTTTGTTTTACGGCATATCAACCTCAATAGGTTATTTAATGCCAACAACATTTTTAGGATAGATTCGTATGAATAGAATATGTATTCTTTGGTTTAGATTGGTTTAGTTTATTTTGTTTTACGGCGTATCAACCTCAATGGGTTATTTAATGCCGACAAGCTTTTTAGGATAGGTTCGTATGAATAGAATATGTATTCTTTGTAAGAAATCAGTTTCTAGTTCAGGTTTCATTGACGTA
>CAHIKZ030005454.1:3410000-3447500 GCA_903632075.3 Acanthosepion pharaonis | reverse complement strand
AGGATCAAACGTTACAAGATAGGTATGACGATAAACTTCATGCGGCAACGAGGCCCCAGATCGGGCAATTGGTGTGTTTCTGGAGCGTGGAACCACCTCTTAATTGCTACTATTATCTGTTTAATGATATCCATATAACCCCTTCCATAGTTTCTGCTATTATACCTAACCTGGATCCCCACAAAGAATATGGATCCGATGGTATCCATGTAATAGTCATTAAGAAGAGTGCTTCCGAACTGGCTCCTGTTCTCTCTAAACTGTATAATAAATGCTCCTGTTTTCCTGCCTGCTGGAAGTCATCATCTGTTGTTCCAGTTAGCCTTCTAATTCTTTTAAGAAACAGATCCCTTAGCTGCCCTAAACAATGCTATTCATCATCTATGAACGCACGGACTTTTCTCAGATAAGAAATATGGCTTTCGTTTCTCCTGTTGATATACTGAAAATAATTGCAGAAAAAGTCTGTCATCCTCTAGATAAAAACGGTGAAGCCCGGGCTGTAACATTGAACAACTCGAAAGCCTTTGACAGGGTCTGGCAGATGCTTTAGCTGCCCTAAACAATGTTATTCATCATCTCTGAACGCACTGGCTTTTCTCAGATAAGAAATATGGCTTTCGTTTCTCCTGTTGATATACTGAAAATAATTGCAGAAAAATTTTATCATCCTCTAGATAAAAACGGTGAAGCCTGTGCTGTAACATTGAACATCTCGAAAGCCTTTGACAGGGTCTGGCAGATGCCTTAGATGCCCTAAACAATGCTATTCATCATCTCTGAACGCACGGGCTTTTCTCAGATAAGAAATATGGCTTTCGTTTCTCCTGTTGATATACTGAAAATAATTGCAGAAAAAGTCTATCATCCTCTAGATAAAAACGGTAAAACCCGGGCTGTAACATTGAACAACTCGAAAGACTTTGACAAGGTCTGGTATTCAGGTTTTCTCCAAAAGCTGAAAAGTTATGGTGTCGCCGGGCACTTTTTTTTAACTAATCCAGTCTTTCCTATCAAAATCGTGAAATGAAAGTTATCTTGAACGGCCACTTATCTAAATCCTTTCATACTAACATGGATGTCCCCCCCCGCCCAGAGCTCCATCCTTGGTTCCGCTCTGTTTTTAATTTTTATTAATGACCTTCCTGATGAGATCAGCTCTCAACAGGGCATCTATGTTGATAACATAACCATTTACTTCTGCCTCGATTGTAAGGCTTATCAGTCAAAATGGCAGCCGATGTCCAAAACGACCCCGGGTCCGTTGTTAACTGGGGCAAAAGATAGCTTGTTTATTTTAACGCCCCCAAAACTAAACTTCTCTCCATTAATCATCTGAGGGAGTCCTCTCTGCCTTCCATCAGCATGGCTGATGCTAACCTCCAGGAAAGTAATTCATTGCACCTTCTTGGGCTAAATATTCTAAGCTTACATGAAGTGGAAAGACTATATTGAATCCATTGCGAGGTCAGCTGCTATAAAAAGCCGGTTCACTGTGTCGAGCGAGACCGTTTTTCTCTCCAAAATCTATCTTATATATCTATAAGTCTACTATTTGTCCATACTTCGGATATTGCTAACACATATGGCCTTGTTCCCCTGCTATTTACCTGGAGCTACTTGATAAGATCCAAAGAAGAATCAGCAATATTATTGGTCCTGATCTGCCGGTTCGGCTTCAGTAACTTTCCCACTGCCGTAAGGTTGCCTCTCTCTGTCTTTTCTAGAAATATGTTCATGGTAATTGTTCGGAATTTTTTAAAAAATTTAAGTGCAATACTCAATCTACAGTTGAGCTGGCTTGATATAGCCGTAAGCTCTATGCTAACAGATTCTTTTCTCGCACTTCTCGCTTGTGGAACTCTTTTGCACTTGCATGTTTTCCTCTCAACTTAGTGATCGTACGGGAACCGATGTTTCAACGTGATACGGCCATATATCCTCTGTATACAAAAAAGTTTCTAAGGGAACGCTGAAGCGTTTCGTTCCAGCAAGACCGTACTTTTGCAGGCTCGCTATTTGAAGACTTATTTGGAGTTCGCTAAAGAGTATCTCGGGAAGAATGATGAATTTAGAAACAAAGTACTGGTAAAACAAAATATATATATATTCCCTTATAAGGATGAGCCACATGTTTGAGGATAAAGTTTTCCCTCACCAAACGCAATCCCACCAGACGTCCTGGGTATGACGATAAACTACATCCGGCAGCAAGGCCTCTAATCGGGATGCTTTGACGAGCGTACCTTTTAATTGCGGTCGTTTCCAGCTCCATGCTTTCCACCCAACATTAACTCGAATAATGAATCAATCCAAATGCTGAACTTCCACACTAACCCAAACACAAACCAAGGAAGGAAACCCCCACCAAAAATGGAAAGAGCGTTAAACTCGCTGACACAAGGCAGAGAGGAACCAAGACGAGGCTATTCCGAAGGGCAGAGGCTCGTCTACCCGACCCCTTGCATACTGTGTCTACGGGGATGTCTGCCCGAGCCTACGGGCTCGGAAACCCCACATTATATTCGGCCTTGTGTCACATTTGACGCGTGGGGAGGTTAATGAATATCTTCATTGGGATTCACAATGATCCTCCACTGTGTGCTTGTCAACCTCTCTGACTCCGGGCAGAGAGGAACCCAGACGAGGCTACATCGAAGGGCAGAGTCTCGTCTGGTGTAAGTAGACACCTACCTGACTTCGTGTATACGGGGTCTATGGGGAATTTTTGCACGTGCCTACGGGGTCGGATACCCACATTACATACGCCCTTATGCCACATGTGACCGCGTGGGGAGGTTAGTGAATATTTTCATTGCGATTCACTTCCACTTGTGATTCAACTTAATTCACTTCTAGATCACCACTAGCAGTTGATTATTTACTACACGCCGCTGCCGAATCTTGTACGCTGTTCCTTTTATAAATATTATCGTTCCATTTCCAACCTTCGTTTTGGTTATTCTTATTCAGTAACCATTTCCTAGGTTAAAACAACATGTAACTGGAATAATCACATAATCCAAATGCTGAACTTCCACACTACCCCAAACATAAAGCAAGCAAGGAAACCCCCATCAACAATGGAAAGAGCGTTAATAGGTTACTGGACTTGCGTGACCTATTTTCCAGAGAAATTGTTTTAAGAGAAAATTTCAACCGAAGACAGCACTAATCATCTGAAAGACTCCTCTCAGCCTTCCATCAACATGGCTGATGCTATCCTCCAGGAAAATGATTCATTACGCCTTCTCTGACTAACGTTCTCAGCTGACATGAGGTGGAAATCCTATAGTGAATCCATTGCCAGATCAGCTGCTATGAAAGTCAGTTCACTATGTTGGGCGAAACAATTTTTCTCTATCTTGTGTTATGGGAACTTACCCATAATAATAATGGACTATTCCTGACATTATAAATACTGCGCCTCTCAAGAGGTATGAGCAGATATTGTAAGACGAGGAGAGATAATTGAGAGCATAGTGTAAGGACATTGGAATAGTGATACTTGTCGAGACAACATAGTTCACTCTAACCAAATCTGATAGTCATTACTAATACTTCTACTTCTTTGTATTATATTTCTGTTGTAATATATCTTTGTATTTCATACCTGTGTTCGTGTTATTTTTTCATTGGTTCTAACCTTGGACCATTACCGTGGTACAAGGAACTTGGACCAAAACATCTTGCATATCTATAAGTCTACAATTCGTCCACGCCTAGAATATTGCTGCCATATATGGTCTAGTGCCTCTGCTATTTACTTGAAGCTTCTTGATAAGATCCAAAGAAGAATCAGCAATATTATTAGTCCTGATCTTGCGGCTCAGCTTCAGTCATCTGCCCATCGCCGTAAGGTTACCTTTTTGGGTCTTTTTAATAAACACTTTTATGGTAATAGCTCTTCGTTATGCTACTTATAGACTGTATGAGTTTAAACGCAATACTAGATTGACGGCGAGAACTCTTCAATGTACAGTTGAACTGGCTAGATGTAACCGTAAGTTCTATGCTAAAAGTTTCTTCTTTCGCACTTCTCGCTTGTGGAACTTCCTCCTGGTTCCGTGCTTTCCGGCCAACTTTAATCTGCAAAATTTTAAATGCAATGTCAATCGCCATCTACTGTCCACCTGATTGCTTTTTTTTCTCTTTCTCCTCATTGCTAATGTTTCTGTTCCTAATCTCTCCACACCCTGTAACCCTTTGCGTGTTAGTGGCTCTGCTGTCTTGCTTGTGGAACACCATTCCACCTCCATGCTTTCCGGCCAACTTTAATCTTCAAAAATTTAAATGCAATGTCAATCGCTATCTACTGTCCTCCCGATTACTCTTTCCTCTTCCCACTCATTATTAATGTTTCTGTTCCTAATTCTTCCACGCCCTGTAACCCTTTGTGTCTTGCTGGCTTTACGACTTCGCATACTGATTAAAAAAATGTTTACCCTCACCCAGGGTGCTAGCACCTGTTAGGGTCTGAACTATGGGCAAATATTTAACCCCCAAACTGGGGTCAAAACACGATGAAAGTATAAAAATATATTTTTATAGTAAAAATACCAGCAATACATTTTTATAGTTAAAAATAATTACCAGCAATACACTTTTGTAAAAGAAATTACTGATGTTCCTAAGGAAATTAATTTTCGGCATTAAATGACGCATAAAGAGTTGATATGCCGCTAAAAAAAACAACTGACTAATAAGCAATAGTTTGAACAGTCTTAGATATAGATAGATAGATAGATAGATAGATAGATAGATAGATAGATAGATAGATATGACCAAACTTAGTTCAAATAATCTTTTCTTACATTTGCACTTCGCTCTTCAAGAAAAAATAGCAACATATATTTCGGAAACAGAGCTAGAAATAATAATAATAATAATAATAATAATAATAATAATAATAATAATAATAATAATAATAATAACACTGGATGATGATGGTGATGATCATCATCATCATGATGATAAAAATAAAATGTCCGACTCTTTAAGCTGCCTCTGTATTTTGCGTACGCATGCGCACTGGCAATTTCCTTTAATGAATCTGTTAAGAAGGGGGTTGTGCCTTCTAAAAATAATAAAGAGAAAAGAAGTGAAAATCCTCGCCAGAACATTTCACTGTATTTTCTCACCATTAGACGAACAACACAGACGATAGCTCGTAGGCATAAATGTCAATCGAAATATATATTTTTTTCAAGGGGAATGGGGGGGCGGAAGACGAGACTGACTTCGTATCGTCTGCACAATCAAAACTCTCGTCCTGTTCGTGATTTCAACCCTTCATTTCACGCTTTCGTTCCACTGCTGTGGAATAAAATAAATAAATGAATATATAAACTTTTTTCCCATACCCCCAGATTGTTAAGATAAAACCTAATTTTTATTCGATGCGCCGACGCTTCGCTTGTCGACTTACTGACGACAAATAGGTGACCCCAGGGTAGAAGCTATTTCACTTTCTAGATGACTCTCTCTTCCTTTCTTTTTCTCTTTGTCTCTCTCTTTGTCTCTCTATCTCTCTCTTTCTCTTTCTCTTTCTCTCTCTGTCTTTCTTTGTGCCTCTCCTTTTAACTTTCTATCTTCAATTTCCCTTTTCTTCTTCTTCTCTCTCTCTCTCTCACTCTCACTGTGTTTTTCTGGGTACCTCTCCTTTTAACTTTATTTGTTCTTTCTTCAATTCTCTATTTCTTTTTTCTTCTTTCTCTCACTCTATCTTTCTCTATCACACTGTGTCTTTCTTGATGTCTTTCTCTCTCTTTTTACTTTATTTGTTCTTTTCTTTCTTTGCTTAATCCTCTATTTCCTTTTCTTCTTTCTCTTTCTCTAATTTCCTCGTTTTTTCTTTTATTTTCATTTCTTTTATTTTCCTTTCTCTTTCTTCCTTTCGTTTACTTTTCTTTCTTTCTTTCTTTCATTTTCTTTTTTGTCTTCCTCTCATTTATCTTTCTTTCTTCCTTTTTTCTTTCATTATTTTCTTGTATTTATTTCTCTATCTCTCATTTTCATTCATTCGCTAGCTTCCTTTTCTTTCATTTCGTCTCTCTTTCTCTTTTATCTTCCTCTTTCTCCTTTATTCCTTTTCTTCCTGTAGTTTTTTCTTTCTTTCTTTTCTTTATCGCTCATTTTCCTTCCTTCTCTCCCTTTTCTCTCATATTTATCTCTATTTTCTATTTTTAACTTTCTCTTTCTCCATTTTTCAAATCCTATTCTTTCTTTCTTTATTTCTTTCTTTCTTTCTTTCTTTCTACTTTTCCTTAATTTACTCTCTACTTTTCCTTCACTCTTTTTCTACCCTTTTCTTCTTTATGCTTCTCTCTTTAGTTATTTCTCCTCCCTTTTCCGTTCTTTACTTTTCCTTTCTTCGTTCTTTTTCTTTATCTTTTTCTTTCCTTCTTCTTCTATTTAAGGCATTCTCTGCGATTCTATCTCCTTCAATTTTTATTATTGTTCGTCTCTTTTCTTTCATTTCTTTTTTCATTTCTTTTACTTCCTTTACGCCATTTTACCTTTTTTACTTGAATCAATTGAGCCACATTTCTCCGTTCCGCTGAGGCGTTAAAATCCTGTTTTTATACAATCGCATTTCCTAATTTACTTATTGTATCAATCTGCCATTTTTATCCACTTATTTATTTATTTGTTGATTAGGTTAACAAATCGTTCGTTTTTTATCTTCTTCTTTTTACTGAGAGAATTATGCTAAAAACAGACGACATCTTTTTTTTTATCTTCTTGTATATGTCTATCAATTGCAGAAATCCACTCCGATACAAAGAAATTATTGTAAAGTAGTTATAAAATGGTACTTAAATAGTACCAAGGATTTGATGCCGGTACTTTTAATGCCAAGAGCTAGTTCTCTTCGATTGATTCAAAATGGTATTATAGTAAACAGTTGAAAAATATCTTCTGTTAACCAAAGTTAGCTCCAAATAAACGTTGTTATTTTGCTACAGGTTTGAAACTAATTTTCCTTGCATCTTGAACCGAGTTCTGCAACAAATATATCACGACATTTGACTATAGATTTTCTACTATATAATAGTTACTGTTGTGTATTTATTTATTTCGTGTAATCTTCTACAGTGTTAAAGGGGATAAATTAATTTAAAGTAGTGAATTTATCATTTTGATAAGCTATACAAATAAAATAAAAAGTTATTGTTTAGACAAAATTAGTTCCGGAGCAAAATTAACTGTCTACTTAATCTGTTTCCTTACTAATCCGTTTCTGAGACTGCAGTCCTATTTGGTCAAGCCTTTCTTGCGAGGCAATCAGATACCTTTGTCTACTAAGTGATTCGTCTTGCTTCAGCTTGGTCATGGCTTACGGGCATATCACGTTGAAACACCAATTCTCGTACGATTACCGAATTTAGCCAATGTCGTGGCTCGGAATTGGAAATCGGAGAGCCGAGCTCCAATTCCAATCGAGATCGTTATATTCATTTGTGTGCAAATATCCTTTGGAAAGTTATGAATACACCTCTTCCCCCTCCAAGCTATGGATTAATTAGTAGGACTCGTATCAATTATTCATTGCTATCTCCCATAATACGCACTACACTGTATTAAGTATTTTTACTGTATGAATTGTAAAGATACTATTTATTAACTACGAGTGTATTTGAATCATGTTTAATCATTTCACCCTAAACGGCGCAATAAAGCCACTGAGACGCAAGGGGTTACTGAGTTTTAAAAAATATGGGAAAAAGAAAAACATTATTAACAAGAGAGAAAAATAAAATAACAAGAATCAAGAAAACAAATTAACGATCGGAATTGTATGCAAGGATGCAAAGGGGTTACTCAGTGTTAAAAATTAAGAAGATAGAAGATAACGATTGGCATTGCATTTAAATTTTTGAAGATCAAAGGCAATAAAGCCACTGGGATGCAAAAGTATTACTGAGTGTTAGAGAATATGAGAAAAACTACTATTAAGGAGAGAGAAAGAAAATGAATTAAGAAGACAAAAGATAACGATTGATATTGCCTTTAAATTTTTGAAGATCAAAGGCAATAAAGCCACTAGGCTGCAAGGGGGTTACTGAGTGTTAGAGAATATAAGAAAAACTACTATTAAGGAGAGAGGACAATAAAAGAACAAGAATTAAGAAGACAAAAGATAACGATTGACATTACATTTACATTTTTGTAGGTGAAAGGCAATAAAGTCACTAGGATGCAAAGGGGTTACTGAGTGTTAGAGAATATGAGAAAAACTACTATTAAGGAGAGAGGACAATAAAAGAACAAGAATTAAGAAAATAGAAGATAATTATTGATAAAACTAACGGTTACATCTAGCCATTTGAACTATAAGATGATGAGACCTAAATGCCATTCTGGTACTGCGCTTAAATTTATAAAGTCTAGGAACAAAGAGGAAACTTCATCGGAACAATTACCATGAAAAGATTTCTAGAAATGTCATAGGGAAGCTAAGTTAAGACGGTGGGAACGTGACAAGCCGAGATGAGAGATCAGGATCAATAGCATTGCAAATTCTTCTTTCGATTTTATCAAGAATATCTAAATATATAGCAGAAGCATCAGACCATATCACACACACACACACACACACACACACACACACACACACACACACAAACTACAATAAAAAAAAAGAGTAGGCCTATACAGAGATGATGGACTAACGATCATAAAAATATAAAAGTAACAGAGTAAACGATAAGCAGGGCAAAAACTTAGAAGTGTTTTTTAAACAGTATGGGCTGAGAACAGAAGTAGATTCAAATCTTATAGAAATGAACTACCTAGATGTGAATTTAAATATATCCACAGGGGAATACAAACCTTACAGAAAACCAGGAAATGTTTCATTAAACATAAGTATTAATTCCGATCACCGAACTATAGTCAGAAAATACCTATATGTCCATAGCATCTCGACTATCCACCTACACAAAAAATGAAGGAATCTTTAAAAAAAAACACTAAAAGCTGATATCAAGAAGCATTGGAAAAAAGCGGATAAAATGAGCTAAAATGTAGTGAACAATAGCGAAACAATAATAAAAAGAATAGAAGCAGAAAAATAATATGGTTTAACTCACCATACAGTAAATCATTAAAGAGAAATATAGGAAAAATATTTCTAAAATTAATTAAAAAAAAGCTTTGGTACATCCGAAAAAATGAAGTAACTATTTAATAAAAATAAAATTAAAGTGAGTTACAGTTGTGGTACAAATATCAGAAAAATAAATAAAAACGTAAAAAGTTACTCAATAATAGTAATTGTAAACAAAACAAACCTAGATACAACTGTAGACTAAAAAGTGTGTCCCATGGAAGGTAATTGTTTAATGGAAACTATAGTGTATTGTGCAGAAGTAGAAAAAATAATATTGAAGCTAAGGAATGAAAATATGCATAGGGGCTAAGAAAAATGAATGGAAAAAAGGTACAATAATCATAAACTGTTTTAAACACAGTAAACACAAAAAAGCTACAACGCTGTTAGCGTATTATTGAAAGATTAAAAGAGAAGTAGGTAAGTGACCCGGAGAATTTATTCAAAAAATGTAGTACATGTAAAAACTCTAAGAATAGATGTAAGCTCTACTTAAAGAAAAATTTGCGATACTAAGTTTGAGCAACGATAACATCATAAAAAAAATTAAGTTAATTAGCAGATGTAGACATAACATAAAATACCTATTATGTCACTTACCACCGGACTAGCGTATAGGGTTATTGGTGATTTTTTTCCTACTGAACCCGACCCTTCTGTATAGCAATTAGTAGTTTAGCCCACCCAGGGATTTATATTTGTTATTTTCTTTTTCCTCTGTGCAGGTGTGGTTAACTAAGGGTTTGTTTAATAATATTATTTTTAAGAGATTTTACACGTGATACTTTAGGGCGATTCACACCTCTCCCTTCTTTCATTTTTGTTCAAATCGTCTGAAGATCGGGTGAGCCTCAAACGCGTGTAACAACTAGAGCCATCATTTCATGGGATTTAACGTTGGTAAGCGTTTTAGGAAGCAGCGTGGAATAATAGATAGCGGCTCGGATTGAGATAGCCAAGTTCGAATTATAGTCGGATCTACTATATTCACTGAAGGGGAAAGATATGAATCCACTTCTTCTCCCCCTTCTATGGATAAATGAATCCAATTCTTCTCCCCCTTCTATGGATAAATAGTAGGACAAACTGGGTCTCTATTTTGCCCAAGAAACACCACTTCTACTGCGGCTACAGTATATGTGGTGCCTGTCAAAGAATTTGCGATCGAAGCGTTTTTTGCGACGGTCGAGGCAACTAAGCACTTATTGAGTAGGTAAGATGCTTTTTGACTCTTTTTTTTTTTTTTCAGTATTTTCGGTTTGACTGTATCTGGATAAGAGTTTTAGCAAGCTGTCAGTTGGTGCCACCGACGATATTTGCTATTCTTTAATATATGAGATTATGCAGTATGTATATTATATTATAAAGAGAATTAACTAGCAATGTTGGTGTAATTCATGGCGAAATCTCTTCGCTAACAGACTTAATAAGGCATTAACATACTAACAAGTTACTAAGTTAAGTTAAAGGGAGATAACTGAAATTGAGACATCCGAAAGAGGTATGGCACGTGGAACTAGAACAATCTTCCCCGGTATATATATATATATATATATATATATATATATAATCCGGTGTACCTATAGATATTTTTATTTTTACAAAATAGTGCTCGATGGAAATTTACAGAGCATTAATATTATAAATTAATTGATTTAAAAATAAGGATCTTTTTCGCTACGCAGTTCTAACCATGTTTCAAAAATGGAAGCTGAAAATTCGAATTTAATTTTGTAATTAAATTAAAGACATTAGTTCCATTTCATCCTCAAGCGAATTTTGGAGTAACTTTTAAAATTACTGGATATATATATATATATATATATATATATATATATATATATATATATATATTTTAACCAGAATTATTATTATTTTTATTAAACAGTGAAATTAATAACTACAGGCTTAATTTAAGAATTAATTTGAGTAGAGAAAAAGAATGCAGGTATCTTTCCATACCCTTTCTCGGACCAATCTTAATTGTTTTATTACCCTTTAAGCAGAGAATTTTCTTAACACTAGTCCAAGAAAGACATTTGTCACTACTACCCCTCAAAAGAGAATGTTTAACATCGTAAAACATATGGAAATTAATTCATTTTAATAATGCCTGAAGAAGGTCGCGGAGCAGAAACCCGTGTAGCAAAATTATGTAAAAAAAAATAAAATAAAATATAATATGTACATTTTTTTTAAAATCCACACTACAACCAGAAACGTTTACGGTTTCTCTCTTCTTTTCAAAATATACGCTCTCGTTGGAACAACTATAAACTCTTCCATATATATATATATATATATATATATATATATATATATATATATATATATATATATCCAAATGTAAAAGAATGTAAAGAATATAAATTCAAACGATCGCTAAGCACCTGAAGAGACGTCTTTAAACCTCGAAACAAATACGCATTTTGGTTGTGGTGACGTGCATGTTCCAATGAAACAGTTTATAATAAATATTTATTACTCTACTCTTGTATTGAGAGCCATTTTTTAAATTAATGTTCTGGACGTTTGAATTTTATTTGTAGTAACTTGCATGTTCTAATGTAACAGTTTATAATATTTTAGTTTATATATATATATATATATATATATATATATATATAAAGGAGGATTTTATTTTTACTTTTAACCGAATATATGGACTTCTTGTGTTCCTTCTGGGTAAAGATCAGAACATTATTTATTCTTTTGTATTGGTAATATTACACTTTGAAAATATTCTTCTTCTATGTGCCGTGTTCCTTCAGGACGTGGACGATCAGGCAGTTTTAGCTGAGCTTGTCCATTCTTAGGAAATTCTCAAGTTTGAACCATATTTCATGTTTAAACTTTATTCCTAGTCAGAGTTAAAATTAGAGGAGAAATTTTTTTATTTGGCGGGGGGACTTTAATTTGCGGCATGATAACAGTTTCTTTGGAATGTCCCATATATATATATATATATATATATATATATATATATATATATATATATATATAAAAGAACAGTAAGATATGTAATTCGCTGTTCTTTAGAGATATTTTGTTTTTACAAATAGTGCTCAATGTAAATTCTATATAGCATTAATATTATAAAATTAATTGATTTAAAATATGTTTTTTTTTTTCGCTACACAGTTCTAACCTTGTTTCAAAAATGGAAGCTAAAAGCCCCGATTTTAATTTTGTAATTAAATTAAAGACATTAATTCCTTTTTATCCTCAAGCGAATTTTGGAGTAACTTTTAAAATTACTGGGTTTTCTAGACACAGCTAAAATCATAAAAGTTGTAATTAAAATTGTAGTTAAATAAAACGAATTCTAACCTAAACTTCTTTTAAATTGTAATTAAATATAACGTTTCCATACCTAAAGACCTCCCTCTTAGTACTACACGCAATTAAAAGAACCCAATAAAACACACACACAGTAAAATGAAATTAATATGTAATATTGCTTAGAGATGTAAGCTTTTAAATGACCCATGTCCTTTGTACTTACATGAAAAAAATATATTAGGTTTATATAAAAATAAAAATTTACTAAATCAGTGAAATTAAGTAGCTAATTTTGCCGTCATTGTCATAAATATTACTTAAATAATATTTAAATAAAAAAAAAACTTTGTAATCTAATAATTTACATACTTATACTTGATGTGATAATAATTCTACAAACTGTAAGGGATTCTCATTACATTTAATTGCTCTTAAAAGAAATATAGTATATTAAAAATTAAAAGTAAAAATATTTCAAATCGTAGTTAAATAAAAAGTATTCTAACCTAAACACCCCCTAAAAAATCTTTAAATATACGAAAAAAATGCCGTAAGAATTTTTGCCGTTAACAATAAAATTTGAAAAAAAATCCAGACGACATGCTTTTAACGGAAGTTAGATTTCATTGAAAAATACATTCCTACCCCCTACCAAAACATAGCAATAACTGATACATTAAAATATAGACATATTGAACACCCAGACACCCCTAGTCTAGTAAACTGGATTTATCTGTAACCTTGGAAACATGAATTATGATTTTAGCTGTGTATTTAAAACCCAGTAATTTTAAAAGTTACTTCGAAATTCGCTTGAGGATGAAATGGAACTAATGTCTTTAATTTAATTACAAAATTAAATTCGGGGCTTTTAGCTTCCATTTTTGAAACATGGTTAGAACTGTGTAGCGAAAAAAAAAACATATTTTAAATCAATTAATATATATTTAATGCGAAAAAATGGCCCCTCATGAGAAACCCAATTAATCAAAAAATATATTATTCTACCTACTGATTCTATCACATTTACAATCGAAAGAATCTATCTAATTTCAAAATAAAATTTGTTACTACTACATCTAAAACAATAAATGACTTAGTCCAGGGGTGGGCCAACCTTTTGATTCCATGCGCCAATATTTTGTACGATTAATTTAAATGCGCCACACAAACATTCACTTCCTTTCACTACGTGTTGTAATATGGATATATTTTAAAGTTATAATAAAATCTATTTATTTGAAAAATATGCTTATGACCTGGGGCGGATCTATTTTAGCACTTTCGCAAAGCACGTGCAATAAATATAAAAAATCACTGAAATGAATAAGTAGAAGTGGCTTAGTTTCTTTCATCAAAAAAGGATTGAATGCGCCTTTGTAAGCATCAATGTGTTCACTTATCGCGCATGCGCCACTTATCGCGCATGCTCACAATAATTGCAGTGTCCTTGACTTAAATCAATACTAAACAAAACAATAAGCTAAAATTTAAAGTAGAATTTACACAATCGCCTTTAATAATTGTCACAAAATATACGTAAGGGAAACTTCAAAGAATTTCAATAAAAGATTATATGAACATAAAAGGGATATTTTACAAAATAATACGTCAAATGCGTTGGTTGCACACCGTAATGCGACTGATTACAAATTTAACATAAAAATGCTACTTTGATTAAAGGAGAAATAATTGACTTCGACGCAAATGTACATATAATTGTGCCTATATATATATATCATCTCCATAAATTTACACCCTACATTAAACCATTTCACCATTCCTGGCCTATCTTATATTCGCCCTATGGGAAGAAACGAAAATCAAAAATTGATTCAAAGAAATATTTTGGGTAGCACCAGTTTTATGTTATTTCTGGTTCCCTTTACTTTATTGTTGGGGTTGGATATTATTGTTGTTAAAATATTTAAATGAATTGTAGTTTAATTTTTGAATTTAATTTAGCCCAGATTACCATTAAATATTTGAAAATAAAAAGGAATTAAGAATTATAAATTCAAATTTAAAGAGACGCTCTTTCTTTTCCTATTTTAATTCTTTATTTCATACTATGCATTTTCGTGTAGCGTAGCGGTTATCGGCGCGAAAAAAAAGAGATTGGCTTTTCACGTACAAATTCCAGCCGAAGGCAACGTTCGCTATACGCAAAAAAAAGGATTAATTCAAAATGTTCATATACCAAAAAATAATGGCCGAAAAATACAATTTTATGCAACAGATCGAAACGTTTCGATTAAAGAAAAAAACGTGCCGAAAATACAACCTGGCGCGGCAGAAATACCTCCCACATATACCTCCCAGAAATACCTCCCACATAATGGTAAGACATTAGCTAGATGGAGAAACTATTAATGTCTTACCATTCTGTGGGGCGGTATATGTGGGAGAGAGAGATAACGATTGCTATATTTCTGAGATGAGGTATTATGTGCACTATTTATATTATTCGGACTATTGTCCTCATCTTTGTAACCATATTTATCACAACGTTTTGGCCTTTCAGTATCTGTCTACATTTCTGAGATGAGGTATTATGTACACTATTTACATTATTCGGACTATTGTCCTCATCTTTGTTACCATATTTATTACAACGTTTCGGCCTTTCAGTATCTGTCTATATTTCTGAGATGAGGTATTATGTACACTATTTACATTATTCGGACTATTGTCCTCATCTTTGTTACCATATTTATTACAACGTTTCGGCCTTTCAGTATCTGTCTATATTTCTGAGATGAGGTATTATGTACACTATTTACATTATTCGGACTATTGTCCTTATCTTTGTTGCCATATTTATCACAACGTTTCGGCCTTTCAGTATCTGTCTATATTTCTGAGATGAGGTATTATGTACACTATTTACATTATTCGGACTATTGCCCTCATCTTTGTTGCCATATTTATCACAACGTTTCGGCCTTTCAGTATCTGTCTACATTTCTGAGATGAGGTATTATGTACATTATTTGGATTATTTGGACTATTGTCCTCATCTTTGTTGCCATATTTATCACAACGTTTCGGCCGTTGTACGCTACAGCCTTCTTCAGGTGGTTGGAATGTCGAACTGAACCCTTCATTTCGCTCACTGGAGTAGACTGTTCTAGTTCTACGTGCCATGTCTAATGGATATCAGTTATCAGTTATCCCTGCTTAATTCCCTTTTTTTAATATATATATATATATATATATATATATATATATATATATATATATATATATATATATGTATGTATTTGAACAGTATTTCAATATTTCATGATCCTCCGATCCTTAGAATTAATTAATGATAAACATGTCATTTTCGTTTTCATCCGGATTATTGTGTTAAGCTTGAAGAATAATTATACATTCTTATTGCTCGAAGTAGAGTCCAATACAGTTATAAAAGAATTCCCGTAATATATCTTTAATCATTTCTAAGATACAACGTTTCAATGTTTAATCTAACAAATGGACAATTCTGCTTTTACACGATTTGGACAATTTTGCTGTTCCACCCAGTATGTTCGAACAGTTAATACGTTCGCTTTCTGCGTGAAGCAGTTTTGAGGAGTGAGTGAAAACCATGCCACGGGCTGAGCCAAGCTTTGTGGGTGAAAGGAGGTAGACGTATCGGTAGAGGGTTGTGCGAGCACGAAGTCACAGTTATTGATTTATTCGAGCGTGCTGATAAAGTCAAAGTGTGAAATATGGATAAGATCTGCTCAGCATGGACTTGTAGAGTAAAAACCAGGCTCATCTGTTTCTTGAACAATTTTAAATATGCTTGCAAATGTCTGTAACAGGGATTCATTATCCGTTGTAGCAGACATGTATATTCGGATATTTTTTACAAGCCCTTTTGGATAGATAGATAGATAGATAGATAGATAGATAGATAGATAGATATGAACAAAATGAGATAGGATAGATAGATCGCTCGATAGACATGAACAGAATGAGATAGATAGATATGAAATAGAATGAGATAGATATATGAATAGATAGATAGATAGATAGATAGATGAGAACAGAATGAGATAGATAGATAGATAGATAGATAGATAGATAATAGATAGGATAGATAGATAGATAGATGAATATGAATAGAATGATAGATAGATAGATAGATAGATAGATGATATAAATAGATAGATAGATAGATAGATGTGAACAGAATGAGATAGATAGATCGCCGATAGATATGAACAGAATGAGATAGATAGATCGCCGATAGATATGAATAGAATGAGATAGATAGATAGATAGATAGATAGATAGATAGATAGATAGATAGATAGATAGATATATGAATAGAATGAGATAGATAGATCGCTCGGTAGACATAAACAGAATGAGATAGATAGATATGAACAGAATGAGATAGATAGATAGATAGATAGATGTGAACAGAATGAGCTAGATAGATAGATAGATAGATATGAAGAAAATGAGATAGATAGATCGCTCGATAGATATGAACAGAATGAGATAGATATATAGATATGAACAGAATGAGATAGATAGATAGATAGATAGATAGATATGAATAGAATGAGATAGATAGATAGATAGATAGATAGATAGATAGATAGATAGATAGATAGATATGAATAGAATGAGATAGATAGATCGCTCGATAGACATAAACAGAATGAGATAGATAGATATGAACAGAATGAGATAGATAGATAGATAGATAGATGTGAACAGAATGAGCTAGATAGATAGATAGATATGAAGAAAATGAGATAGATAGATCGCTCGATAGATATGAACAGAATGAGATAGATATATAGATATGAACAGAATGAGATAGATAGATAGATAGATAGATAGATATGAATAGAATGAGATAGATAGATAGATAGATAGATAGATAGATAGATATGAATAGAATGAGATAGATAGATCGCTCGATAGACATAAACAGAATGAGATAGATAGATATGAACAGAATGAGATAGATAGATAGATAGATAGATAGATAGATAGATAGATAGATAGATAGATGTGAACAGAATGGGCTAGATAGATAGATAGATATGAACAAAATGAGATAGATAGATCGCTCGATAGATATGAACAGAATGAGATAGATATATAGATATGAACAGAATGAGATAGATAGATAGATAGATAGATAGATAGATAGATAGATAGATAGATATGAATAGAATGAGATAGATAGATAGATAGATAGATAGATAGATAGATAGATAGATAGATATGAATAGAATGAGATAGATAGATCGCTCGATAGACATAAACAGAATGAGATAGATAGATATGAACAGAATGAGATAGATAGATAGATAGATAGATAGATGTGAACAGAATGAGCTAGATAGATAGATAGATATGAACAAAATGAGATAGATAGATCGCTCGATAGATATGAACAGAATGAGATAGATATATAGATATGAACAGAATGAGATAGATAGATAGATAGATAGATAGATTGATAGATAGATAGATAGATAGATAGATAGATAGATAGATATGAACAAAATGAGATAGATAGATCGCTCGATAGATATGAACAGAATGAGATAGATATATAGATATGAACAGAATGAGATAGATAGATAGATAGATAGATAGATAGATAGATAGATATGAATAGAATGAGATAGATAGATAGATAGATAGATAGATAGATAGATATGAATAGAATGAGATAGATAGATCGCCTGATAGACATAAAACAGAATGAGATAGATAGATATGAACAGAATGAGATAGATAGATAGATAGATAGATAGATAGATAGATAGATAGATAGATAGATAGATGATAGAACAGAATGAGCTAGATAGATAGATAGATATGAAGAAAATGAGATAGATAGATCGCTAGATAGATATGAAACAGAATGAGATAGATATATAGATATGAACAGAATGAGATAGATAGATAGATAGATATGAATAGAATGAGATAGATAGATAGATAGATAGATAGATAGATAGATAGATAGATAGATATGAATAGAATGAGATAGATAGATCGCTCGATAGACATAAACAGAATGAGATAGATAGATATGAACAGAATGAGATAGATAGATAGATAGATAGATAGATAGATAGATGATGAACAGAATGAGCTAGATAGATAGATAGATATGAACAAAAATGAGATAGATAGATAGAGATAGATATGAACAGAATGAGATAGATATATAGATATGAACAGAATGAGATAGATAGATAGATAGATAGATAGATAGATAGATAGATATGATAGAATGAGATAGATAGATAGATAGATAGATAGATAGATAGATAGATAGATAGATAGATACAAAAAATGAGATAGATAGATAGCCTGATAGATATGAACAGAATGAGATAGATATATAGATATGAACAGAATGAGATAGATAGATAGATAGATAGACATGAACAGAATGAGATAGATAGATAGATAGATAGATAGATGTGAACAGAATGAGATAGATAGATAGATAGATAGATAGATAGATAGATAGATAGATAGATATGAATAGAATGAGATAGATAGATAGATAGATAGATAGATAGATAGATAGATAGATAGATAGATAGATAGATAGATAGATAGAACAGAATGAGATAGATAGATAGATCGATAGACATGAACAGAATGAGATAGATAGATAGATAGAACAGAATGAGATAGATAGATAGATAGATAGATAGATAGATAGATAGATAGATAGATAGATAGATGTGATACAGAAATGAGATAGATAGATAGATAGATAGATAGATAGATAGATAGATAGAAGATATGAATAGAAATGAGATAGATAGATAGATAGATAGATAGATAGATAGATAGATAGATAGATAGATAGATAGATAGACAGAATGAGATAGATAGATCGATAGATAGATATGAACAGAATGAGATAGATAGATCGATGATAGATATGAATAGAATGAGATAGATAGATAGATAGATAGATAGATAGATAGATAGATAGATAGATAGATAGATAGATATGAATGAATGAGATAGATAGATAGATAGGTAGACATAAACAGAATGAGATAGATAGATATGAAAACAGAATGATGAGATAGATAGATAGATAGATAGATAGATAGAACAGAATGAGCTATATAGATAGATAGATAGATATGAAGAAAATGAGATAGATAGATCGCCTGATAGATATGAACAGAATGAGATAGATATATAGATAGAACAGATAGATAGATAGATAGATAGATAGATAGATGAATAGAATAGATAGATAGATAGATAGATAGATAGATAGATAGATAGATAGATAGATAGATAGATAGATAGAATAGAATGAGATAGATAGATAGATAGATAGATATAAACAGAATGAGATAGATAGATATGAACAGAATGAGATAGATAGATAGATAGATAGATAGATAGATGTGAACAGAATGAGCTAGATAGAGAGATAGATATGAACAAAATGAAATAGATAGATCGCTCGATAGATATGAACAGAATGAGATAGATAGATAGATATGAACAGAATGAGATAGATAGATAGATAGATAGATATGAATAGAATGAGATAGATAGATAGATAGATAGATAGATAGATAGATAGATAGATGTGAACAGAATGAGATAGATAGATCGCTCGATAGATATGAACAGAATGAGATAGATAGATCGCTCGATAGATATGAATAGAATGAGATAGATAGATAGATAGATAGATAGATAGATAGATAGATAGATAGATAGATATGAATAGAATGAGATAGATAGATCGCTCGATAGACATAAACAGAATGAGATAGATAGATATGAACAGAATGAGATAGATAGATAGATAGATAGATAGATAGATGAGAACAGAATGAGATAGATAGATAGATAGATAGATAGATAGATAGATAGATAGATAGATAGATATGAATAGAATGAGATAGATAGATAGATAGATAGATAGATAGATAGATAGATAGATAGATAGATAGATGTGAACAGAATGAGATAGATAGATCGCTCGATAGATATGAACAGAATGAGATAGATAGATCGCCTAGATAGATATGGAATAGAAATGAGATAGATAGATAGATAGATAGATAGATAGATAGATAGATAGATATGAATAGAATGAGATAGATAGATCGCTCGGTAGACATAAACAGAATGAGATAGATAGATATGAACAGAATGAGATAGATAGATAGATAGATAGATAGATAGAACAGAATGAGCTATATAGATAGATAGATAGATATGAAGAAAATGAGATAGATAGATCGCCTGATAGATATGAACAGAATGAGATAGATATATAGATATGAACAGAATGAGATAGATAGATAGATAGATAGATAGATAGATAGATAGATATGAATAGAATGAGATAGATAGATAGATAGATAGATAGATAGATAGATAGATAGATAGATAGATAGATATGAATAGAATGAGATAGATAGATCGCTCGATAGACATAAACAGAATGAGATAGATAGATATGAACAGAATGAGATAGATAGATAGATAGATAGATAGATAGATAGATGTGAACAGAATGAGCTAGATAGAGAGATAGATATGAACAAAATGAAATAGATAGATCGCTCGATAGATATGAACAGAATGAGATAGATAGATAGATATGAACAGAATGAGATAGATAGATAGATAGATAGATAGATATGAATAGAATGAGATAGATAGATAGATAGATAGATAGATAGATAGATAGATGTGAACAGAATGAGATAGATAGATCGCTCGATAGATATGAACAGAATGAGATAGATAGATATGAACAGAATGAGATAGATAGATAGATAGATAGATAGATAGATAGATAGATAGATGAGATAGAATGAGATAGATAGATAGATAGATAGATAGATATGAACAAAATGAGAGATAGATAGAGATAGATATAGAATGATAGATATATAGATATGAATAGAATGAGATAGATAGAAAGAATAGAATAGATAGATAGATATATAGATAGATAGATAGATAGATAGATAGATAGATAGATAGATAGATAGATAGATGTGAAATGAGAATGAGATAGATAGATAGATAGATAGATAGATAGAATGAGATAGATAGATAGATAGATAGATAGATAGATAGATAGATAGATAGATAGATAGATATAGATGAAACAGAATGAGATAGATAGATAGATAGATAGATATGAACAGAATGAGATAGATAGATCGCTCGATAGATATGAATAGAATGAGATAGATAGATAGATAGATAGATAGATAGATAGATAGATAGATAGATAGATAGATATGAATAGAATGAGATAGATAGATCGCTCGGTAGACATAAACAGAATGAGATAGATAGATATGAACAGAATGAGATAGATAGATAGATAGATAGATGTGAACAGAATGAGCTATATAGATAGATAGATAGATATGAAGAAAATGAGATAGATAGATCGCTCGATAGATATGAACAGAATGAGATAGATATATAGATATGAACAGAATGAGATAGATAGATAGATAGATAGATAGATATGAATAGAATGAGATAGATAGATAGATAGATAGATAGATAGATAGATAGATAGATAGATATGAATAGAATGAGATAGATAGATCGCTCGATAGACATAAACAGAATGAGATAGATAGATATGAACAGAATGAGATAGATAGATAGATAGATAGATAGATAGATGTGAACAGAATGAGCTAGATAGAGAGATAGATATGAACAAAATGAAATAGATAGATCGCTCGATAGATATGAACAGAATGAGATAGATAGATAGATATGAACAGAATGAGATAGATAGATAAATAGATAGATATGAATAGAATGAGATAGATAGATAGATAGATAGATAGATAGATAGATAGATAGATAGATAGATAGATGAACAGAATGAGATAGATAGATCGCTCGATAGATATGAACAGAATGAGATAGATAGATCGCTCGATAGATATGAATAGAATGAGATAGATAGATAGATAGATAGATAGATAGATAGATATGAATAGAATGAGATAGATAGATCGCTCGATAGACATAAACAGAATGAGATAGATAGATATGAACAGAATGAGATAGATAGATAGATAGATAGATAGATAGATAGATAGATGTGAACAGAATGAGCTAGATAGATAGATAGATATGAAGAAAATGAGATAGATAGATCGCTCGATAGATATGAACAGAATGAGATAGATATATAGATATGAACAGAATGAGATAGATAGATAGATAGATAGATAGATAGATAGATAGATATGAATAGAATGAGATAGATAGATAGATAGATAGATAGATAGATAGATAGATAGAATAATAGAATGAGATAGATAGATCGCCGAATAATAGACATAAACAGAATGAGATAGATAGATATGAACAGAATGAGATAGATAGATAGATAGATAGATAGATAGATAGATAGATAGATAGATAGATAGATAGATGTGAACAGAATGAGCTAGATAGATAGATAGATATGAACAAAATGAGATAGATAGATCGCTCGATAGATATGAACAGAATGAGATAGATATATAGATATGAAACAGAATGAGATAGATAGATAGATAGATAGATAGATAGATAGATAGAATAGATAGATAATAGAATGAGATAGATAGATAGATAGATAGATAGATAGATGATGAACAGAATGAGATAGATAGATAGATAGATAGATAGATAGAGATAGATAGATAGATAGATAGATAGATAGATAGATATGAATAGAATGAGATAGATAGATAGATAGATAGATAGATAGATAGATGTGAACAGAATGAGATAGATAGATCGCTCGATAGATATGAACAGAATGAGATAGATAGATCGCTCGATAGATATGAATAGAATGAGATAGATAGATAGATAGATAGATAGATAGATAGATAGATATGAATAGAATGAGATAGATAGATCGCTCGGTAGACATAAACAGAATGAGATAGATAGATATGAACAGAATGAGATAGATAGATAGATAGATAGATGTGAACAGAATGAGCTATATAGATAGATAGATAGATATGAAGAAAATGAGATAGATAGATCGCCTGATAGATATGAACAGAATGATAGATATATAGATATGAACAGAATGAGATAGATAGATAGATAGATAGATAGATAGATAGATCTATGAATAGAATGAGATAGATAGATAGATAGATAGATAGATAGATAGATAGATAGATAGATAGATAGATAGATATGAATAGAATGAGATAGATAGATCGCTCGATAGACATAAACAGAATGAGATAGATAGATATGAACAGAATGAGATAGATAGATAGATAGATAGATAGATAGATAGATAGATGAAACAGAATGAGCTAGATAGAGAGATAGATATGAACAAAATGAAATAGATAGATCGCTCGATAGATATGAATGAGAATGAGATAGATAGATAGATATGAACAGAATGAGATAGATAGATAGATAGATAGATAATAGAATGAGATAGATAGATAGATAGATAGATAGATAGATAGATAGATAGATAGATGAACAGAATGAGATAGATAGATCGAATAATAGATTTGATATGAACAGAATGAGATAGATAGATCGATAGATAGATATGAATAGATAGATGAGATAGATAGATAGATAGATATGAGATAGATAGATAGATAGATAGATAGAATGATAGATAGATAAACAGAATGAATAGATAGATAGATAGATAGATAGATATATAGATATAAAACAGAATGAGATAGATAGATAGATAGATAAATGAGATAGATAGATAGATAAATAGATAGATAGAATAAAGAGAATGGGATAGATAGATAGATGAATAGAATGAGATATAAACATAGATAGATAGATGAAGAAAATGAGATAGATAGATAGATAGATAGATATGAACAGATATGAGATAGATATATAGATAGAACAGAATGATATAGATAGATAGATAGATAGATAGATATGAATAGAATGAGATAGATAGATAGATAGATAGATAGATAGATAGATAGATAGATAGATAGATAGATAGATAAATGAATAGAATGATAGATAGATGAGATAGATCGATAGATAGATATGAACAGAATGAGATAGATATATAGATATGAACAGAATGAGATAGATAGATAGATAGATAGATAGATAGATAGATAATGAATAGAATGATAGATAGATAGATAGATAGATAGATAGATAGATAGATAGATAGATAGATATGAATAGAATGAGATAGATAGATCGCTCGATAGACATAAACAGAATGAGATAGATAGATATGAACAGAATGAGATAGATAGATAGATAGATAGATGTGAACAGAATGAGCTAGATAGATAGATAGATATGAACAAAATGAGATAGATAGATCGCTCGATAGATATGAACAGAATGAGATAGATATATAGATATGAACAGAATGAGATAGATAGATAGATAGATAGATAGATAGATAGATAGATAGATAGATAGATATGAATAGAATGAGATAGATAGATAGATAGATAGATAGATAGATAGATAGATAGATAGATAGATAGATATGAACAAAATGAGATAGATAGATCGCTCGATAGATATGAACAGAATGAGATAGATATATAGATATGAACAGAATGAGATAGATAGATAGATAGATAGATAGATAGATAGATAGATAGATATGAATAGAATGAGATAGATAGATAGATAGATAGATAGATATGAATAGAATGAGATAGATAGATCGCTCGATAGACATAAACAGAATGAGATAGATAGATATGAACAGAATGAGATAGATAGATAGATAGATAGATAGATGTGAACAGAATGAGCTAGATAGATAGATAGATATGAACAAAATGAGATAGATAGATCGCTCGATAGATATGAACAGAATGAGATAGATATATAGATATGAACAGAATGAGATAGATAGATAGATAGATATGAATAGAATGAGATAGATAGATAGATAGATAGATAGATAGATAGATAGATAGATAGATATGAATAGAATGAGATAGATAGATCGCTCGATAGACATAAACAGAATGAGATAGATAGATATGAACAGAATGAGCTAGATAGATAGATAGATATGAACAAAATGAGATAGATAGATCGCTCGATAGATATGAACAGAATGAGATAGATATATAGATATGAACAGAATGAGATAGATAGATAGATAGATAGATAGATAGATAGATAGATAGATATGAATAGAATGAGATAGATAGATAGATAGATAGATAGATAGATAGATAGATAGATAGATAGATAGATATGAACAAAATGAGATAGATAGATCGCTCGATAGATATGAACAGAATGAGATAGATATATAGATATGAACAGAATGAGATAGATAGATAGATAGATAGACATGAACAGAATGAGATAGATAGATAGATAGATAGATAGATGTGAACAGAATGAGATAGATAGATAGATAGATAGATAGATAGATAGATAGATAGATAGATATGAACAAAATGAGATAGATAGATCGCTCGATAGATATGAACAGAATGAGATAGATAGATAGATAGATAGATAGATAGATAGATAGATAGATAGATAGATAGATATGAATAGAATGAGATAGATAGATAGATAGATAGATAGATAGATAGATAGATAGATAGATAGATAGATAGATAGATTACCATATTTTATTCACGGCTGACCTCCGGAACTTCAGCCAACCGAAAATCTCTAAATAAAAACTTTCAACGTCTGGAAGTAAAACGAATTGCATTAAGCGAATGGAATGAGAAAAAGCTGATTAAATTCTTAAATATAAGAAATAGAATCTTTGGCATTGTCTCAATATTCAGAAAAATCTTGGAATGGATTTGAGCCGTCTCCCAAAAACCCAAACAAACAAACAGGTACAATTTCCTTTATTTAAAGACGGCTCTATTTTAACGATGTCTTCATAAAATACGAATATTTCGCATTTTTAAACTACTATTCGTCCGTGCATTGAATATTGCTTCTCATCACCCACAAGGACGTGGAGACGGTTTTGAACTATCAAGTGACACGCAAGTGAAGACAAGGCAGTTCCATTTTGGGTCGAATTTGGCTCTTGCCATGATAAGATTTTAGCAGATTGAGTCAGGTTCTTACTGGGGAGGTACAATGAACCGACCATTTTTCCAGCATCTTAAAAAGTAGATCAGATAGATGAGTTACCTTTGAAGTCTGGGAAGAGGTTGGGTCCAAATAGATGTTCTTGTCAAGGTACGTACTTGAGATAAGACCCATCCATCGTGAAAGGTGAGAGTTCCGGGGAGGGCGATTTATAATAACTAGAAGAAAAAACAATTTAGTTACTCCATGATAAAAAAACTTTAAGAGAAAATGAACATAAAAAGATATCTATCTATATTTATTAAAGACATATTTTATGTTTAACGTTGTTATTTTATAGATACAAGTATTTAAGCAAATGCTCTGTTTATGATAAACAGTATTAAATAACATTTACCGGCCTGAATGTCCGAGAAATTTTCATAGAAAATTTTTGTTCTTTGACAGGATACGAACCTGCATCCTATACGGAACCGTCATATACGCTGACGTGCCTTACCGCTTAGGCTACAAAGAAGCGTTCGGTAGACAAGGTCGAATTTACTGCTTATAAACTCCAATTTTCCATGAATCTCGTACATTCATAACTGCTCTGGCGTATCGAATGTAAAATTCTATGAAAATTTCTCGGACATTCAGGCCGGTAAATGTTATTTAATACTGTTTATCATAAACAGAGCATTTGCTTAAATACTTGTATCTATAAAATAACAACGTTAAACATAAAATATGTCTTTAATAAATAAATTGCCGGACCTTGTCCATTTCTTAATATATATATATATATATATATATATATATATATATATATATATATATATATATATCTTTTCATTATCTATCTCAGTATTCTTATGTCTATCTGTCTATCTATCGATTGATTCTATGTATCGATCTCAGTCTCTTCATGTGTATCTCTTTTCCTCTCTGTATCTATCGATTGATCTATCTACCTATCACAATCATGTCATCCCTATCAGACTTTTAATTATCTATCTATATATCTATCTCAGTCTCTTCATAGCTAGCTAGCTAGCTTTTCATTATCTATCTCTCAGTCTGTATAAGTCTGTTCATATCTGTCGATCAGTATTTTTCATTATCTATATATCTATCTGAGTCTCTTCATATCTATCTATCTATTTATCTATCTACCTATCAATCTTTTTCATTATCTTTTACATTATCTATCTATATACTGTCACTTTTCCTTAATTAATATAATCGTAATTCAATATACTCTACTGAAAGAGACAGAAGAAAATAAAAAATAAAGACAGATTCATATATATATATATATATATATATATATATATATATATATATATATATATATATATATATATATTTGGTTGGATAGATGTGAGTTTGTGACCCTGGGTTTCACGCTTTAGCGATCGTCAGACAAACTGATTAATTTTTTAAATTTGTTTATGGAGATTGCGTGTATTGGTGTTATTGTGGAAGTGGTGGGGAACTTCGTCGCTTATGTCATTGTACTAACGCAAACAATAGTACGATGACATAAGCGACGAAGTTTTCCCCACCACTTCCACAATAACACCAATACACGCAATCTACATAAACCCAATTTTTTTAAAAAATTAATCAGTTCTAAATCTATCCAACCAAATATGTTAGCTCTGTCTCTGATATTGAACGCTTTCTAATAAGTACCATATATATAATATATAAATAATTATATATATATATATTTATTTATATTTTATACACTTTTCACACACACACACACACACACACACACACATATATATATATATATATATATATATATATATATATATATATATATATATATATATATATATATATATATATATATATATATATATATATATATATATATATATATATATTCGGCATCGGTCTGTTTCGAGAGACGATGGAATAGCGTGGTGCGCTACGAGCCTGGGCGGGATATATGGAGAACTCGGGTTGCCCAGACGTCTAGTTCCCCCCCTCTCGGCTTTGCTAGCAGAATCCAAAGGAGAGGATAAACCATTACAGTTTGGTACCAGCGCGGCTGCAGGAGTTGCCGGAAGGTAGCACAAATTGCCGTCCATCCGCCTTAGGGGATCCACTCCGTGTTTGAATTCAAAGTTGTCCTTCTCCTAGACCAGTTGCCATCCAAGGCTATAGATCCCAGTCTGTCCTGCTATTTATCCATAGCTGGAGGACGAAGAAGAGGATTCACACCTAGGAAATAGTTTGTTGTATGTATGTATGTTTTATAAAATGTTTTCATTTTTCAAAACACGGTCAATATATTGTGTCCATGTTCATAGTTAATATTATTAAGTGTTGTTTTTTTTTTTTTTTTTATTAATAAGGCTTCCATTTTTTTAGCCTTTTTTTACATGTAGATGATGCTATTATATTAGTGTTGTCAACAAGTATGTTACGAATAGCGCCTGGTGGGGCTCCATGAATATTTAAATGAGACCTAATTGAGCTATTATTTAACATTTAATAACATTTCATCCTTGAAAATGGATAAATGTATAGCCGAAAGCGCTCGGATAAAAAGAACATTCGGACAGTTTTTATATAATTTATCGTCCGACAAGAAAAAAATTATTAAATCGCATGAGAAATTGTATTAAAAAAAATAAATAAAAGCAATTTGTCTGTTGTATTCAAGGAAATGTGCATATATATATATATATATATATATATATATAGAAAGATAGAGAGAGAGAGAGAGAGAGAGAGAGAGAGAGAGAGAGAGAGAGAGAGCAATTATTATTAAGCAAGATTTCGGATATTTTATTCTATTGAACGTAAGTCGAATATTTCTATAATATTTATCATATTTTAAATTAAAAAAAACTTTATTTAATATAACGATATAGTACAATATATATATATATATATATATATATATATATATATATATATATATATATATATATAAAAATTTCATTAATTCATTAACAACCACTTATAAGATACTGCGGTTAAGTATTTTATTTAATTCTTTCTTGTTTTCGTATAAGTTTCATCATAAATTATTTAGAAATTGTCCAAATTTTCGGCTATACTTTTAGCCGTTATTAAGGATGATTTTATTTTTACTTTTAACCGAATGTATAGATTTTTGATGTATGTATCTAGAATTATAAGAATGATTTATTTTCCAAACACGGTCAACACATTATGGCCGTATTCATGGTTGATAATTTTTTAGTGTTGGCGTTTTCTTTTCTATTAATAATGTTTGCATTATTATTTTGACCTTTTTTTTTCTGTTGCCCTTTCTTTTACATGTGAATGACTTTATTATGTTTTTATTTTCAACGAGTATATTGCTGATAGAGTTTGGTTGATTTCCATGTATATTTAAATGAGACCTAATTGAGCTATGGTCAGAAAGATGTAACGTGTGTCTTCTTGTTAGGCATGCTGTTGTATATCCAATATAATTATTTATGAATTTGGATTGATCAGGGACACAGTTCCTTTGGCACACCTGTATTCATATAATTCTAGATAAATACACAAAACGATCCATGCATTCAGTTAAAATAAAAATAAAATCATCCTTGATAATGGCTAAAAAGTCTAGCCGAAATTCGGACAATTTCTACATAATTTATGTCCAGAAAAAAAATAAAAAAGAACACAAGAAAAATTAGATAAAAAGCTTAACTGTAGTACCTTGTCAGTCGTTTTTTCATGAAAATAATTTCTCATGAAAATAAATTTCTGCCGCATTAGTTCTTATTTTTACTACAAGCTTTCGTCTGTTCCTACAGACATCTTCAGGTATGGAATAGATGTTGTTCTTGTTTTTTCTCTTAGTAATAAGAGGACAACGAAAATATATGTATTGTTGTATCCGAAAATGCTACTGGAAATGAGTTATTGTTTTTGGAGCGTGCAGTAGCAACGCTGAGTTTGATTTTAAATTTTTACAGTTGTGCGTTCATGTACAAATATGGTGATAAACGAATTTTTTACTGGTAAATTTTCTGTCAAAGTGGCATGAACTATATTGTTCAATAATTACAGTAATGTCGCACTTATTATCCAAAAGTCGCACTTGGATCAGTTATTTTAATTTCGATAAACGTGCAATCAATTTACAAATTCATGAATTATTCACACAAAAATAAATGCAAAGGTTAATGATTTAATTGGCGAGAAATCCATCGTCGCAAACAATTCAAATAATATACAAAAACCTCTATTCCATACCTGAAGATGTCTGTAGGAACAGACGAAAGCTTGTAGTAAAAATAACTAATGCGGCAGAAATTTATAGAAACAAGGATCTTTTCATTCATAACGGATTCGGAGGTTTTTGTATATTATTTGAATTGTTTGCGACGATGGATTTCTCGCCAATTAAATCATTAAACTTTGCATTTGTTTTTGTGTGAATAATTCATGAATTTGTAAATTGATTGCACGTTTATCGAAATATATATATATATCTGATTGAATAAATTACAAACATTATGTCTGCTAATTTTTAACAAAATCCGTTTATACTCACGAATTGATGTTAAACGATGAGAGAAATATGCTATAGCCGTTTAAATTTCTTTTATTTTCATTTCACAAGTACTTTCGATTTTCTTCCAAGATCATCTTCAGGGGGTGCAAGTAATACAAAACTATATGTTGTCCATTAATATAAGTATTTATACAAAGTTGTGCGTGGTTATCCATTACCGTAATTTTTTTCATTATGCTTTTAAATGCAATACGGCAATATGCGTATTAAAGGGTGAAAAAACTGTTCCTTTCCAGGCATTTCAGAATATTATTACAGTATTCATAGTTGGTTCTGTTCAGTGCCGGTTTTAATTTTTTTAATATAAATTGCTTCTAGTATCTGTAATCTAAATTTGTTGTTTTCATGGTTTAGGATAGTTGTGTTATCGATTAGTAATTTTTATATTGTGAATGCAGACAGGAATATTGTTGTAGATGTCTCGCAATGGAAGAATTGGTCAGGACATGTGTAATGTAAGCCTTCTTGAAAGTACTTGGGAAATGAAAATAAAAGAAATTTAAATAGCTATAGCACATTTCTCTCATCCTTCAACATCAATACACAGAAGGTTATTCGTGAGTATGAACGGATTTTGTTAAAAATTAGCAGACATAATAAAAAAAGAATTTATTCAATCATACATGCCTAAAAGAGAATTTGTTGTTTAAATACACACACACACACACATATATATATATGTGTGTGTGTGTGTGTTTAATACACACACACATATATATATATATATATGTGTGTGTGTGTGTCTGCATTTAGGCAGCAAATTCTCTTTTAGGCATGTATGATTGAATATATATATATATATATATATATGAAGAAAAATATACGGAAAAAACAAACAAAAATCCTTATATACAATTATACTGTTTTAATGTTAATATGTCAACGTCGGACGTTTCGATCTAATAAACCATCTTCAGGACATATTCATAAAATATAATTAACATTATCAATTCAACATGACAAAGACGATGTACATAAGAACAAGACTTATCCAAACAGATAACTGAAAGTTTTATAAGATCATCTCTATTTGCGATTCATGATTGACTTCGAAATGCCTTTATTTTTTGCGGTAGACTGGTTGCCAGCCAAGGCTATATGACCTAGTTTCTTCTGCAGTTTTACCTATACCTAGGCGAGGGGAGACGTATCCATGCATTTCTCATGGGAATTTTCACGTAAGTGATGGTAACAAACTCGATTGGAAAATCGGCCATTTGATTGTCAATCCGATCCACCGCTGAATACACTAACGCACATCCTAATATTTTGATACCATTTTCCTCATTTTATCTCGTCTAAAACTTCGTTTATAGGATTGGAGACCTGATCAATCAACCCTAGTCACTTTGAAGAGAAAGAAATTAGAAATTTTCCTCATTTTATCTAGTCTAAAATTTCGTTTATAGGATTGGAGACCTTCATTTTGATACCAGATTCCTCATTTTATCTAGTCTAAAACTTCGTTTATAGGATTGGAGTCCTGATCAATCAACCCTAGTCACTTTGAAGAAAAAGAAATTAGCTTCATTTTGATACCAGATTCCTCATTTTATCCCGTCTAAAACTTCGTTTATAGGATTGGAGACCTGATCTACCAACCCTTGTCATTTTGAAGAGAAAGAAATTAGCTTCATTTTGATACCATTTTCCTCATTTTATCTCGTCTAAAACTTCGTTTATAGGATTGGAGACCTCATCAATCAACCCCATTTTCCTCAGTTTATCATTTTTATAAGAGTCCTGAAAGAAATTAGAGCTTCATTTTGATACCATTTTCCTCATTTTATCTCGTCTAAAACTTCGTTTATAGGATTGGAGTCCTGATCAATCAACACTAGTCATTTTGAAGTGAAAGAAATTAGCTTCATTTTGATACCATTTTCCTCATTTTATCTCGTCTAAAACTTCGTTTATAGGATTGGAGACCTCATCAATCAACCCTAGTCATTTTGAAGAGAAAGAAATTAGCTTTATTTTGATACCATTTTCCTCATTTTATCTCGTCTAAAACTTCGTTTATAGGATTGGAGTCCTGATCAATCAACACTAGTCATTTTGAAGAGAAAGAAATTAGCTTCATTTTGATACCAGATTCCTCATTTTATCTCGTCTAAAACTTCGTTTATAGGAATGGAGACCTGATCAATCAACCCTAGTCATTTTCCAGAGAAAGACAATGACTTCATTTTGATAACAGTTTCCTTAATTTATCTCGTTTTAACCGTATTTGATCGGCTTGGAGATCTTATAAATCAACTGTAGTAACTTTGAAGGCAAAGAAATTGACTCTATTTTGTTAGTAGTTTCATTATTCAATCTTGTCTTAAACTCATTTGATAGAAATGGTAACCCTATTTATCAATCAATCCTCGTAATTTTCTGCATTTTGATACCAGTTTAATTGTATTATCTGATCTAAAACTCGTTTTATAGGATTGGATACCTTACTTATCAATCAACCCGGTTGAACACACACACGCGTACATATATATATATATATATATATATATATATATATATATATATATATATATATATATATGAAGTGATATAAATTGAGAAAGAGAAAAGTTTTATATATGTACGAACGCATTTTTGTTTATATGTGTAAGCTTCAACGGGTTCAGAATGTCGTAGAAAGCCTGGAAGCCTTCTGTAGTTAATTGAAAATTTCAGGTGTTGCTCAGTCGGTGACCACTGGAGGCTGAGGGGAGAGTGAGCTCATTTCTCTCCCCCCCTGATAGATTGAAAGCAGAAACTATTTTGCTGGACGCGTTGGGAGAGGAGACATTTTTTTTTTACCTCTTGTGTGACGTTTGGAAATGAACTCCGAAGCTGATCGACCCTTTACCCATGAAGGCCACGTTGAACAGCTAAGAACCCCCAAATCCTTCAGGCTATCGTCTTTGATCACGACAGTAGTGTTCCGGGTTGTCTTGACACTTGTGCATCTTTTTTTCTTCCTTTTTCACAGCCTTTAAAATTATTATTATTATTATTATTATTATTATTATTATTATTATTATTATTATTATTATTATTATTATTATTATTATTATTATTCTGTTTTGAGGGCATTTTGTTTTCTTTATATTTTTGGAACTTAATCAAAAGTGGCTTGTATATAGATATATTTTTTTTCGTAATATTTAACTGCCAAGTGTGTAATGCTATGAAAATGTACATACACCACCCGCATATATATATATATATATATATATATATATATATATATATATATATATATATATATATATATTTTCCAAAAATGGAAACACAATTTTTAATTATTTAAAAAGTTTCACCAAAATTGTTTCTGTTCTATAGGTGTCAGTTAATTTTATCTAAGTCTCGTCATTCTAAGCAAATTCGTATGTTTGGGTCTTATTTGATTTTTGTAATATAAGACTAATGCCAGTTACTAAATTCATTTATTAATACTTAACAAAGTTGCATTAAAAACACTAAACCACGCTTTATATTTTAAAAAAAGAAACTGGAGCCCCTTGATATGATCCAAAAAAGAATCAGCAATATTATTGGTCCTGATCTGGCAGCTCAGCTTCAGTAACTTTCCTACCGCCGTAAGGTTACATCTCTGCGATTTTTCTATAAATATAAATGTTCAGATGAGCTCTTCTTAGTCTAATTCCGCCTCACCTCCCCGTTAGGTGATTAGAGGTGTTAGTTCTCTAGTGGATACCGGATCCATTTTGTTTTTGTAATTTTTCCTGGTATGAGTTTCGTAACTGTTATTTTGTTTAACTGAGTGTGTGGTTAAGTAAATGCTTGGAAGAATGAATGTTTTATATAATTAATGTCCTGCGTTGATTGCGTCCTGTTAACTGATGTTTCTGCCACTGTTTTATTACTAACACGATGTTATTTTGTCTATATTTCTGAGATGAGGTATTATGTACATTATTTACATTATTCGGACTGCTGTCCTCATCTTTGTCGCCATATTTGTCAAAACGTTTCGGCCGTTGTACGCTCCGCCCTTCCTCAGGTGGTTGGAATTTCGAACCGAAATATCATTTGATTGCTATTTCAAGTGAATATGTCATGTTTAGCAACTTAATCTATCCACAAAATTGTATACCCTAGCAATGTGCTTTTGATCATGTTTATTCATGCACTCCATTTGACACCTTGATCAAGTGTTCAATCATGCGGATGTCACATGTAACATCACCATTTGATTATTATTTAATTAATATATGTTGAATTAATTGGTTGTCAAGCATTCATATCTTAGTGAATAAAAATGTTAGACATTTCTGTTGTACCTTTATGATTAAGATAAATGATCTAATGCAGTATGTGACGATATTGAGCAGAGAATTTGGAAATATGTTTTAAACCTACGTTAGAATGATGTGTAGGTTTGGTTTGAAGTGAATGAAGACAGAATTTTCCTGGAGTGATTTGGTGTCAGAATCCAAGAATCCAAGAATTTTTAATTATTATCAGGCAATTTAATTGAGCCTTGTTATGCTTTGTAAATTCTCAAATTTGAACCGTGTTTCATGATTATAATGTAACCTTAATGCGAGTTAGACATTTCAGTCATTAGTACCTGACCTTCAGGCTTAAAAGATGCTCCAGTTTTCGACTCATCTGATCCTTGCTTGCTTTTTGGTTAACCGACATATTTGTAAACGATCCATAAATTTTTGATCTCGTTCAATATGCGTGATATCACCAGTTACTAACGAATTCATTTTGGTTCTTTTATCAAGCGTCTAATCAGGCGTATGTCACATGTAAACTCATTTGATTGATATTTCAAGAGAATATGTTGATATTCAGGAATTTTGGCGAATAAAGGAATTAATTACTTGCGATGCATAACATCGGACTGAATAAATACACCCTTCTGCAAATTAATTAAAACAACCGCTTTAGTTTCCTTTCTTTCATTATAGGGTGTAATCGATTTCTATTTTTCCTCAGATTAAATCATTTTCAGAGGTGTGCAGTAATATGAATCTATTTTTGCGGTGTATGATGAAATTTGTTTGGCCTTGAAAAATACTGCATCATCCGTGATTGCTTCAGATTTTTATCACGCTACGACACTGTTGTTTCGACTGTCGATTAGTTGTCCTACGACCATTGTCTGCGAAAGACGTTACTCCAACGAAGCGTATGAAAATTGTAACGCTGCACGAAGACACTGTCAAGCTTTACCAGTGAGCAAATCAAAGTACTATAGACTGTCCCGGAAACTCTGCTGTTTTAAATCCAATAGAGAATCTGTGGTCAATCTGCAAGGAACGACTTCGTTGAATGGACATACGAAGTACTAAAATATGCACTGGGTCATGTTTCATTGGAGAAATACGAAAAATAAATAATAACGGAATTATGTTTATGTGTGTAGGAGGGGAAGATAATGGTTAACTCTAGACTTGAACAGGTTAAGATGGTATTGACCGGGGAAGCATCCTCTTGGGAGTTTTTTTTCACAGAGCGGTTGTTCACAGGAAGAAGCTATTCGAGTGGAACTTACTTCTCGCCGATGGAATACGGAGGAAATGTGGGTGATTTGTTACTATGTAAGTGGCATGGCGGGTCCTAACCTGGGGGAGCCAAGGAATATAGTTCGTTCGAGAACTTTCCATGGTAATAGCGATGGAACAGTGAAAGGCTTGCCATATTCCCGTCTGTGAGAGAGAGGTCGCTGTCTGGAAAATAATTTGCCACCCACAGGGACTAGGAGACGCTTTTAGACTCTATTGAGACTGGATAGAGAAGACTGTGCAGCTCCTGCCCAAATATAACAACAGTACTCCATATTTGGCCGGATCTGGCTCTTGTAAAACTAAAAAATAAGAACAGTATATATGTTGATATCCATATTATATACAGAATCAAGTAATTCCCCATGTATAATGCACATTTTTTTCTAAAGAAAAATAATAAGCAAAATTAGGAGTGCGTATTATGTACAGTTACAAAAAATCTTTAAAAAATTGCCGTTTCATAAGTCGATTTCAGTTGCGAAATGACTATTCACCACAAATATACGACAATTTGACGCAAACATTCGGCGATTCCGACCCCATAAGGATGTTAAATACAATCATATATACCTAAAAATACTTACAAATGTAAAAAAAAAAAAAGGATTATAAAATAAATTAGAATAATATTATTCTATGTTTAAAACCAATTTAGTGAAAAACTACTTACAGATCAGGTAGATTGCACATTTTATCGAACAAAAACGGTTTAATGAGTCTGCGCAGTAAGCACAATATAGGTATTTCCGTTTCCTTTTAGAATCGTGATGATCGGAAATTTTGATAAATATCTTCAATTACAGCTTGAATAAGAGTAGGAAACGCCGGACGTAATGGAATTGGAGAGGTACAATTTATAGGGTTTGGATACCAAACAAGGGATGCGTATTATACGTGAGTATAAACATTTTCCCACACATTCAGCACAAATTTTTGGGTGCGTATTATGGTTGAAGGCGTATTATACA
>CAHIKZ030005454.1:3337500-3405000 GCA_903632075.3 Acanthosepion pharaonis | reverse complement strand
AAATTATCGGCCGATACATTCTTCAGCCATCCACAGTTTGAATTTAAGTATTTTTTACAAACTTATTTTTTGAAGAATGAATGTGAAGACGGTATCGCAATAGTATATAGTATGCTATAAAATCCAAAGAAGAATCTGCAATAACGATCCTGACCTGGCATCTCGGCTTCAATTACTTTCCTACCGCCGTAACATAGCTTCCCTGCGTCTTTTCTATAAATATTTTCATGGTAATTGTTCTGATCAGCTTTCCTCTTTCGCTTTTTAAAATTAATGACAAAAATTGTAAATATAGTGACTAATTAAGACTTCATAGAGACTAGAGGTATTATGGTGACTGTAGTAAGAATGGTATTAATGTGTTGTTTTGATGTAAGCAATACTGTGGTATGTTTTGTGATGTCAACGAACACTAGTTTGACACTTTTGTAATATTAACGAATACTCGTTGTCACTTTCGTAATGCTCGTTGTAGTAGAGACTTTGTAATCGCAGATACAACTATAGTAACACCGTTGAACAATACGGGTGTCAGACGCCTTCAAATATTACTTGCACTAATAGTACTTGCTCGATAATGCTCGCTCGGAAAGTAACGACCGAATAGTGATCTGAATAGAGAAATACTATAGTGAACAGAGTAGAGAATAGCGGTCTGTATAATAATAGAGGATAGATTAGAAATAGAGATCGTTAGTCGTCATCTTCTTCCTCCATACATGCGTTTCCTCTATGGTCACGTGGCCTACTTAAATCAATAATGGGATCGACTGTGTTTGCTCACTGGTGATCTATGTTCAAACTCAAGTGTCGGCAGCGACACTTTATTCCTAAATAAGAGTATGTTTAGGTCAGTAACCATGGCTAGCTAATTTTATAAGACAGATTAAAGAGTACTCTTCCCATATCCCTCCTTTTGTCCTTGTGCCACTTATTTGTATTATTCGAAATATTACTTTCTTCTATTGATGTTTCTTTTTTAAAAATTCTTATATTTATTCCCCCACTCCACCCAAACAAATTATACATATGGGAAGTAGTTAGAACTTCATAGAGACTCTGAGGTATTATGGTGACTGTAGTAAGAATGGCAAATAAGAATGTGTTGTTTTTTTTTGTCTGTTTTTTTGTTTTGTTTTTTGTGTAAAGAATACTGTGGTATATTTGGGTCAGTAATTGTGGCTAGCAATTGAAAACAAATCTTCCCCTATCTCCACTTTTAGCCTTGTGTCACATTTTTGTATTAGTACCTCGAATATAAGAAGATGGAAAGTGTGACATTGAAATCCGAAGAAGCACGAGTATAGCGAAAGATGCCTTCCAAAGACTAAGCGAAGTACATCTTCCGGTTCACTCCTTTCTGGTCTTTTTAGGAGGAGTATTGGTTTCCTAAAAATGGAGTACTGCTGTCATTTTTTAACAGAAGCTGCCCCGTTTTCACTTTCCAGCCTCGATATTCTAAAAAGCGTCCCGGCCTCCTTGTGAGTGACGCATAGTTTTCCACCCGACAACTTGTGGAAAAGTCGAGATGTCGCATGCCTCTTCTCTATAGTTAATTCCATGTCTCTCTTTGTGGATAAGTTTTAATATTTTATATTATTAGGATTCAGTAGGATTATGTACCAACGGATTATTACCTATATGTATATATATATGTGTGTGTGCTTTTTTTATTTATTCAAAAATTATAATATAAACATGTTATAACATCACTTTTTTGTTTATGTTATAATTGCTCTGTTGTTGAGCACTCTATTAAGAATAGTGTTTTTGGTCACTGGAATTTTATTACATCTACACCAATCCTATACTTGGATACATATACTTGTACCCCTGAACAAGAAATAGTTTTGTACTATCTGCACACCTGAAGATGATCGTGAAAGAAGATCGAAAGTACTTGTGAAATGAAAATAAAAGAAATTCAAACAGTCATAGCACATTTCTCTCTTCCTTTAAATACAAACACACGGAAGGTTATTCGTGAGACTGTCGCTCCAAGTGTTGACTTCTATGTTTACTTTATATATATATATATATATATATATATATATATATATATATATATATATATATATATATATATACATGTAAACTTACATATTATATTCTTACTCTGTCCTGACATTGAGTTCTACCTGGATACTATTCTCTTGGGAATTTACTTATATATATATATATATATATATATACATATTTTATATATATATATATATATATATATATATAAGGTGTTTCAAAAAATTTGATATCCTTTGGGATGTAAAAATCACAGAAAGTACATGATTAAGGCAATTGAAATTAAAAAGTATTAATGTTGAAGATCATAAGATTTATTCTTCTAAATCTGAATGAGAAATTCAAAAGTATGTGGATAATGTGAACGATTTCACAAATGTTCAATATGCGTACCGCCTGAGACACGGCATTTTTATACCTGGAAAGAAAAAGTTTAAAGATTAAAGAACATAAAAATACAAATAAGAAAAAACACAGAAACATAAAGACATAAAAACATAAAACAAACATTAAACATAAAGATGCTATTAAAATTTGAAGTCATTTGAAGGAGATCTAACAAAGTTATTAGATTGCGAAATGATATCAAATTTTTTGAAACACCCTGTGTATATATATATATATATATATATATATATATATATATATATAATTATTTATTTAAAAATTATAACATAAATATGTTATAAAATCACTACAAAAATAGCCATTTTGTTTCAACACCACCGGTGTCCTATCAAGTGATGATGTTGCATGTAAAATAAATGGTTTTAAAAGTTTCAAATTAATTAACGATCCTTCGCAAGGGGAAAACGTTGTTACAAAAGCTAGAATGACCAATCAAAACACATGTATATATATATATATATATATATATATATATATATATATATATATATATATATATATATATATATATATATTGACCACTAATATTATCAATAGCTATCTATCTCTTTTCTCTCTCTCTCTCTCTCTCTCTCTATATATATATATATATATATATATATATATATATATATATATTGATGTTATTTCAGCTGTTTATCATTAATTGTATCACGCACATTCACTTCTGCTCTGTGCAATATATATGTTTCTAAATATTTAATGAGATTAATATCTATTTAAGCCTAAACGTATCCGACAATATGTTTCTCATTTTTTGTTTGTTATTGGGTTGTTATTGTTGTTTTTTTTATTAATCAATAAATATAAAATATTAATGATTCGTTAGGTTTGTCACACTTCTTTTTTTTTTTTTTTTTGTTCGATATTATACATTTTTGTTATTTTCTACCACGACTCAGCGTTCAAACGTGTCCCGGGGTAATAATCTAATTTAAAGACAAGTTCCACGGACTCGTCTAATGGCCTGATACGAGAATGTCTCCGTTCGCTTTTTCCCGTCCTCAAACAAAAGTTCCCTTTGGGCGATAATGAAGTGCGTGTGGTTACCTCAATATTTCGACTGGGCAATGGAACTGAAAGAGGGTGGCGGATGGGTGGGTAAGACATCAACTTTAACTGAAGACAAGTGAAGAAATGATGGCGAGCAAAAGTGAAAACTTCAAACCTTAACAAGAACAAGTACATTTGACGTCAAAAAAAGAGCAGAATTCTCATCGATACATTTGGGATCAAAGTGTAGTACCTGTTTGTCTCATATCTGCTGTTAATATTGATTTTCAAAGCGTAGCTTAGATGTGGCACAATGCCAAAAGCATGGGTCACCGAGTAAGATCAGAACTCACGTCTCAGATGTAATTGTTTTAGCCAGACAATCTTGCTAACCATTACACTACGCCGAGATACCCAAGGGATTTTCCAATCATAGCTTAGATGTGACACAAAGCCGAAAGTATGGGGCACCCAGTGAGTTTCGAACTCACTACTCAGTCGTAAATGTTCTAGCGAGACAAGCTTGCAAACTATTACGCCACGCCGAGGTACCCAAGTAATTTTCCAAGCCTAGCTTAGATGTGACACAAGGACGAAATTATGGGGCACCCAGTGAGGATCGAACTCACTTCTCAGTCGTAATTGTTTTAGCCAGACAAACTTGCTAACCATTACACCGCCTCTAGGTGTCCAGTGATTTTCCAAGCGTAGCTCAGATGTGGCACAAAGCCGAAAATATGGGGCACTCGGTGAGGATCGAACTCACTACTCAGTCGTAATTGTTCTAGCGAGACAAGCTTGCTAACCATTACCCCACTCCGAGGTGCCCATCTCTGCTGGTAATAGCCGTTTTCTTATGAAGAAACATTCAGCATTCGTTTACAGAGCAGCCAATGTTTCACGAGTTACGCTTTTCATCACTCATTGAACGTCTGGCTGGGATTAAGGTGAAGAATCTGTTCTTGTCATCTAACATAGAAATGGTAGTCGGACATGTATCCTTATGAGGAAACATGCGGCATCCATTCGTTAATCAGCCAGTGCTACTCGAATTACTGGTTTCTTCAATCAGTGACCAGCAGGCTGAGATCAAAGTGTAGTAACTGTTCTTCTCATCTTTGATAATAATTGTAATGTCAGCCGTTTCCTTATAAGGAAATATTCGGCATTCATTTTAGAAGCAGTGAGTACTATGCGAGTTATGCATTTCTTCATACATTGGCTACAGAGATGGGATCAAAGTGTAGTATCTGTTCTCCTCACCTCTAATGGTAATGTTAATATTAGCTGTTTCCTTATAAGGAAACATTGGGTATTTATTGACCGAGCAGCGAGTTACACTTTTATTTACTCACTGGCTATCAGCCGGGGATCAAAGTGTACTATCTGTTCTTATCATATTATATAGTATTTGCCATTTCCTTATAATGAAACATTCGATAATAATTAACCGATTAGCCAGTTCTACTTAAAATATACTGTGAGGAAAAAATCAGCAATACTTGGCCGAGAAGCCATTGTTATACATGAGTTCTGATTTTTCTTCACTCAGGAAATTTAAATAAAACGTTCTGATCCAACAATGTCCGAATTAAAAGGCCAGATTACGGGATTTTTACCTATAAAATGGATTGAGTGAAATACAAACAAAAAATAAATTAGTATGAAAAGTTTTGACCCAAAGATGGCCGGATTAAAAGAAGATCGAATTAAAGGATTTATTCCTGTAGAATGGATTAGAGAAAGTCAAACGAATAGTAAACTAGAAATAAATGATGATGATCCAATGATGGCCGGATTAAAGGAAGGTCAGTCTACAGGATTTTTATCTGTAGAGTGGATTGAGGCAAACAGAAAAAATATGTCAATTAGAATAAAAAGTATTAATATATTGATGAACAGATTAAAAGGTTAGACTACAGGAATTTTAATTGTATAAATAGATTAAGAGAAGCACAAATATGTAGAAAAAATAAATCGTTTTGATCCAATGATGATCGGATTAAAAATGTTCTGCCTACATGATTTTTACCTGTAGAATGGATTGAGAGAAATACAAAAAATATTCAACTAGAATAAAAAGATTTGACGATGTAGAATCGTGTGAGAGAAACTCAAACAAATAGGAAATTAGTATAAAATGTTTTGATCTAATAATGTTTGAATTAATAGAAAATCGAATCACAGGATTTTTTTATCTGTATAAATGGATTTAGAGAAAAACAAAAAGGTGGAATATTAGAATATTTTTGATCTAATGATGACCGATTAAAATTTTTTCGGGCTACATAATTGTTACTTGTGAAATGGATAGAGAGAAACACAAATAAATAGTAAATTAAAATAAAACGTATTGATGAAAGGATTAATACAAGGTCGGCCTGCTGGATTTTTACCTGGATAAATGGATTGAGAGGCACAAACATGTAGAAAATTAGGATAAATCGTTTTGATATAATGATGACCAAATTGAAAATCTTCGGACTACAGGAATGTTTACCTGTAGAATGGATTGAGACAAACACAAATATATATATATATATATATATATATATATATATATATATATATATATATTTTTTAGCATTACGCCCTGAGCAAGGCGTGAAGCCACTAGGATGCAGGGGTTGCGGAAGATTTGGAGCGAGAGCGGATAGGAGTGATAGAAGAAAGAATGAAGAGAAGGATAGTGGGTAGATCAAGGTAACTGGAGGTGTCGATTGACATTACATTTGAATAGTTGGAGATTATAGCTCTCAGGGAAACAGTAATTGGGAAGGGTGTTCCATAGGCGAGAGGTGCGCGGTATGAAGATATTGAAGTACAAGAGACGGCTACATTTAAAAGTTTGTACAGTGTAAGGGTGGGAGCGCGATGCCAGCCTCGTAGGGCGCTTGAATTCATGGAGTCTGGGAACCAGTGAAAGCAGCTCATCGAAGCAATTACCATGAAAGTATTTGTAGAAAAGACAGAGAGAGGCGACGTCGCGTCTGTGAGAGAGTGACTGCAGACGAGACGCCAGATCAGGGCCAATTAGATTACATATCCGTCTCTGGATCTTGTCAAGAACTCCGAGGTAAGCAGAAGGTACTCCAGCCCATATATGGCAGCAATACTCCATGCAAGGGCGAATGGTTGTTTTGTATATTGAAGTATCGATTCCGGGAAGAAAAATTTCCTGGCGCGGCACAGAGAGCCAACTTTCCTCGCAGTGGAAGAAGCACTTTTTGATCCAATGATCAATAGATTAATAGAATGTCGGCCTACAGGAATTTTATATGTATAAATGGACTGAGAGAAAATCAAACAGAAAATTTACAAACAGTGAGAAATTTATTTATTGAAAAAAAGTTTGAACAAAGTACTATAAACATTTTTTTTTTTGCTATCCTCTGCCAGCCACAATGATGGAGAAAGCATTACCTCGAACCATCGCCAGTGAGACAATATGCAAGAGCCACTCTATTTCGCGAGGCTCGTCACTTAATCGAGACGCAATCGCGCCAATCCTCCGAAGGAACGCCATCGAACAGAAAATTAAAATAAATAATTTTGATCCAATGATGATCGGATTAAACATCTTCGGGATAAAGGAAATTTTACCCGTAAAATTGATTGAGACAAACACATCAAATAGTAAATTAGAATAAAACATTTCGATCCAATGAAGACTGGATTAATATTAGGTCAGAGTACAGGATTTTATCTAAATGAATTGAGAGAAACACAAACATGTTGTAAATTAGAATTAATCGATTTGATCCAATGTTGAATGGATTAAACATCTTCCGACTAAAGAAGTTTTTACCTATAGAAAGGATTGAGACCAAAACAAAAAGTATATTAGAATAAAACGTTTTGATCCAATGATGAATGGATTAATAGAATGTTAATCTACAGGGATTTAACCTGCATAAATGAATTTTAGAAACACAAATAGTAAACTCAAATAAAACGTTTTGATCCAACGATTATTAGATTAACAGGTCTGTTTAAGGGATTTTTACTTGTAGAATGGAATTAGAGAAACACAAACATGTAAAAATTTAGATTAAATCATTTTGATCCACTGATGACCAGATTAAAAATGTTCGGACTACAGGTTTTTACCTGTAGATTTGATTGAGAAACTAACAAACAGTTAGAAAATTTGAATAAACCGTGTTGATCTTGTCATGACCGTATTAAAGTAATGTCGGACTACAGAATTTTTACATGTATAAGGGATTCAGTTTAATACAAATAATAAATGGTGATAAATACTTTTAATCAAATATTGTCCGGATGACTAATATCTACCTCTGAATCATTATATCTAACCCTAACCCTACCTATAAAATTTATTGGAAGAAACACAAATTACGGATGAGTTTTGAAATGGTACAAAAATCTTTTAATAATAATCCTAGAGATGCAATATTTGCTGTCATTCGCTCTCTTAGAATTTCAATCCGCTACTCCATTGAAATTTGGTGTAAAAAATATTCCTTGGGTTTCAAATTAGCCGTAACTGTTATAATTTTAACATTCTGGAAATAGATGTAGACGATGATGATAGCTCTGAAAATGTCGTGAATATTCAAAATAGTTATTTTGATTTTTTTTTAGGAGAAATCCAGTTGCCATTTTGACAGTTCTCTTGATTGTTTTATTTCAGGAATTTGAACTTTTGATTTTTTTTTTTTTAATTCCACAGCAAATAATTCTTTAACAAGAAGCAGACGAACGCCACCGACACTACAAGAAATGATAATTGGAACTTTTTCTGCGACATTGTTGATTTCTCTCTGTTTTTCTTTCTTTGTTTCGATTTTTTTTCTTTTTATGGCTTCATCTTTTTTCTTATCGTCTGTTCCTATCAATTTGCATTTTCGCCCACTTATTCGCCAGCAAATCCCAAATTTCGTTGGCAACAATGCATTCGCTCGGTATGCAGCAATCCATTCAATGTTTTCGAGTGTTTCAAGACAATGTAAGACGCAATAGCAGAAGAAAAAAAAGAGTCTCTGCGAGTATGTGCGTATGGGGGGAGGGGTAGGAAATGGGATAAAGATGGCGAAGAGATATAAGGGTAGAAGAAGGCTGCGAAGAAGATGAATGAAAAAGTCAAGAAAAATGATGCAAACAAAATGAAGAAAACTTCACCGAAGAAAGAAAAGATTCAAGTAGCTGAAAAAAGGAAAGAGGACGAAGAAGAAGAAAAAAATAAACGATGAAAAGTAAAAGAAAAAGAGGAAGTGAAGGAGTGGTAGAAGAAGAAGACGAGAAAGGACGTGAAGAATAGGGGATGTTGCGGAGAAGATGATGAAGAGGAGGATAAGAAGCATAGGGAAGAAGAGGGTGTGAAGGAGGGGTATAAGGAAGAAGAATAAAAGGGAGGAGGCGGAGAATAGAAAGAGAAGGAGAAGGTGAGGAGGAAAAGAAGAAAACGACGAATAAAATGAGAAAGAGAAGAAGAAATAGAGGAACAGAAGAAGGAGAAAAAGAAGAAGGAGAGATTGTGGAGGATAGGTAGCAGAAGAAGAAGATGAGGAGGAGAAGAAGAAAGGGAGGAGGAAGCAGAGGCGGAGGAGGAGGAAGAGGAGAAGGAGAATAAAAGGAGGAGGAGAAGTAGATGAGGAAGAGAAGAACAACAAAAAGAAAAAGAAGAGGAGGAGTAGGAGAAGAAATAGATGAGAAAGAGAAAAAGAAGAGAAGAATGAGAAGAGGTTGTGGAGGATGGGTAGCAGAAGAAGAATAAGAAGGGGGAGATTTTTTAAGGAGAAAAAGAGAAGGAAAAAGAGAGGGAAGAAATGATGAAGAAGACGAGGAGGAGGAGGAGGTGGAGGCAAAGTTGAGGGGGAGAAGTAGAAAAGGAGGAAGAAGAAAAGAAGAACAAAAAAAAGAAGACAAGGAAGAGGTGATGGAGGAGAAGAAGTAAAAGAAAAAAAAAACGAAGAAGAAGTTGTGGAGGATGGTTAACAGAAAAAGAAGAAGAAGAGGCGGACGATGAGAAGAAGAAGAAGAAGAACAACAACAACAACAACAACAACAAGAAGAAGAAGAAGAAGACGTTGTGGAGGATGGTTAACAGAAAAAGAAGAAGAAGAAAAAGATCCGGATGAGGAGAAGAAGAAGAAGAAGAAGAAGAAGAAGAAGAAGAAGAAGAAGAAGAAGAAGAAATAATAATAATCTACGGTGACAAAGATTTGATAAAATTGGTTGAAGATAAAATGGCGGAAGAATGTGTGAATTAAGAATTGTTCTTTAAAAAAAAATAAAGATTTAGAAAAAGTAAAACTTTCCTTTTTTTCTTCTTCGGAACGAAAATTGTAAAAAAATAAAACAAGAAAAGAAAAGAAAATCATTTAATTCCCCTGAAGAAACAAAAGGGAAATAAATTCGTCGAATAAAATTTGGACTCCACATTGTTTATTATTCCAGAATCATTCAATTGCTTCCAAACCAAACTCGTACACTCCAATCCTTTTCATCTATCGGATTGAACCGATGTTCTTTCAAGGAAACCTTCTTGCACTGAACCCTTATTGTGACTTAATCCAGCGTTAGACACATGAGGAGGGTGGGGGGATAACCCCAAATTTTTAAAGTACTCGTAATTCCTTGTTGGCAACTTCTACGTGTAGCACAGTTGTCGTTCAGTTGTCGTGGGAGGCAAACGTCGCAGTGCATTCTCACCCCACCTGGCTAATGAAGGTAAGTTTTTATTATATATATATATATATATATTTATATATATATATATATAGGCAACATATTTTTATTCAATCATGTTTGTGTTGTGGAGTATTTTCACAGTGGAGGCTTGTATTTCTAATAAGTCGTACAAAACGTTAGGAACTTGGAAAATAATAGTCAATGACGCAGCAAATCTAGTTGTGATGGTTGGTACTTCAAATGTCCGAATCTCGACTGACGTTCTCAACACCGTTCGGTATTTATCATTTCACCCACGAGAAACGAATATGGCACAAGGCCGGTTTTATTGTGGGTTTCTCCGAGCCCGTAGGCTCGGCCAAAAAAATAGCCTTTGAAGCCGATTAGACGGGTTCAGGCCCTGTCTACCTCCCCGGACGAAACCTTGCCCTTCGGCAAAGCCTCGTCCGGGTTCCTCTCTGCTAATGCAGAGAGTTCGACAGAAGGCGTGCGCAGTCAGAGACCGCTCAACACCGTTCAGTATTTATCGTTCCACCCACGAGGACCGAATATGGCACAAGGCCGGTTTTAATGTGGGTATCCCCGAGCCCGTAGGCCCGGCCAAAAATATAGCCTTTGAACCAGCCTAGACGGGTTCAGGCCCTGTCTACCTCCCCTGATGAAACCTTGCCCTTCGGCAAAGCCTCGTCCGGGTTCCTCTCTGCTAACGCAGAGAGTTCGACAGAAGGCGTGCGCAGTCAGAGACCGCTCAACACCGTTCGGTATTTACTAGACTCCCACGGTGTCCAGATGTGACACAAGGTCGTTTAATGTGGGAGACCCGAGCGTTTCCACTCAAGGGCCACTGGTCCAAAACTGGTCTTAGCTTGTCCAAGCAGGTCAGAGCCTAGTCAAAGCTGGACATGGCTTGTCCTAGCTAGTCCCGGCCGGAGCCAGTCCAAGCTAGTCGAAGCCTTGATCGAATCTCAGCCATAGGCCAAGAAACGACGCTCAACACCGTTCTGCCAGACTTGCCACTGCTACTCCTACTTATTATCTATGGGAGAGTCCATTACCAAAGAATAGGTACTATGGCACAACGGTTTGGTTAAATGATTTAGACGTATTTAAATTATTTTAATTTTAGTTTTAATCCTTTCAAGTCCCTGAATTAATTTCTTGCTGGCTTTAGAAAATTGATCAAGAAGGTTCTAAAATTTTCTTTCAGATAATTTTTATTTTCCCAAGTAGTTTCAATCTCATCTGAGACCATCTTCAGGGGTTGCATATCTATGAATGTATTATGCGTTAACAACGTAAATTCAAAATATTTTTACCTCTATGCAAAGGAAGTAACAGGCGATTTCTTTAAAAGATTTTTTTAAAGTCCTTTTATAAAGATTTTTTTTAATTGTTGTATTCTAATTTAGCATTTATTATACAACACTGCCGCTAAAAACATTTACGAACTTTGTTACTATACTCGTAGTTGACTTTATTTTTTTCTTATTATTTTCATGAAGCACTGATGTATTTTCGATTAATATCTGTCTAAACTGTGAATGTGGACATGAGTATTCTTATAAATGTTCTGAAATTGAACTATGATCGTTCAAGGAAACATAAGCCTTCTTGTCATTGTCGTTGTTAGAAAAACCAACATACGTATTAATATTTTTTATCAGAGATGCAATCTCCAAAAGGACATTTAAACTGATATACGATGTTGGTCTTTTGTAAGACGCTAGAAGACGGAGAATTGTTGTTATGGATTACTAAGTTGGTTGTATTTAATTTAGTATAGTATATAATTAATCTTATTTTTTTACTTGAATCAGTGGGGTTTATATGTGAGACTTTTTAGTATTTTTTTCTCCTGCTTATAGCTAAGATTCATTTGATATAAAAAAAAATCAGCTAGCATAAACACGTGCACTCTCAACTATAAAAATGAATGTCCTAAGTATTACAAAATAGCTATTATACGAAACTTAATAAATCCTGCAAAAGTAAACTCTTCAACAAGATAGATTTTCTATACTGTATTAAAAAAAATATTAAACAAACCTTCATGAATAATGACTTTCCTAATTACATCGTTGATGAACAAATTAAACGAGCTTTTGGGCATATTAACTTCAATAAAAATGAACATAATACGTCTTCAAATAACTAAACGTATCAAACTACTATACCGTAAACAAATGCATTCTGAAGAAGTTTACTCGATCGTCTATAATAATTGTCACAAAAAATACATAGGAGAAACCTCAAGGAATTTAAATAAAAGATTGTATGAACACAAAAGGGACATTTTACAAAATAATACATCGAATGATTTACTTGCCCACCGTAACGAGACTAGCCACAATTTTGACATGAAAAAATGCTACTCTGATCAAAAGATAAAATAGTTCACTATGACGTAAATGTCTAGAGAGTGCCTTGATTGCAAGGTCATCTACAGTAAATTTTCTCCCTGGTTCTTACAACATTTCATCATTCCTGGCAAATCTTCTATTATCCCAATGTGGGATATAATCAAACAAAAGGGATGAAAAGAAAAAGAAAAAACACTAAATGAATTCGGCTATATATATATATATATTTAATTCTAAAATCCCTAGCACCCTTCTGCAGTGTGTATGTGCAGTCCAGCCAATATAACAATAGTCCGATGAAGTCCACTTTGTCATACACACACACACACACACACACACACACACACATATATATATATATATATATATATATAGAGAGAGAGAGAGAGGGAGAGGGAGAGAGAGAGAAAGAGAGAGGGGAAATGCATGACGGAGATGATGTGTTTCATTCTTTAGAAATAAAAATAAAATAAAAAATAAAAATACATAAAAATAAGCCAAATAATTTAACCCAAATAAATAAATAAACAAATAAACGACTTCCGGTAAAATAACCGCCAAATTAGACTACCCACAATGCACCACTGACCCGTATATATAAATAACCGAGAAAAATAACAGCACTCGTGGCCTGACTATCGAATCTAGCATGAAACAGACTGTCGCCTCTAAGTGTTGATTTCTATGTTCACTTTTATATTTACACACGCTCTATCTCTGATATTGAGCACTTTATCCCATAAATATAGTACATCTTAAGACTATATATATATATATATATATATATATATATATATATGCTTGCAGTGGTGTTGAAGTCTCACACTTATACACACACTCAACTAATATATACAAATACACACATCACTCACACTTCTAAAGAACTAAAAGATAACATACACTTAACACACACATCCCATTCCCAGCAACCAATAAACCTGTCAAAAGGACCAAGGAAGGAATTCTTAGTCAAGAAGTTGCAATCTTCTATATTAAAAACAACTTTTTTCCTGATGATGGCCATGCTGTCCGAAACTAGTCGAAACCTAATTGAAATAATAAAACAAAAATATACAACACCGTGTGTCTGAAAATCTTAATCTTTTTATATTACACACGCACACACACAGTATTTGACATACTCCTAGGGACCGATAGCACAGACACCAGCACATATGATTTGACCTACATTGGTGAAGGCTTTGTGCAGAACGAACCGAATACAAAGACCTGGTGCACTACATTGCCATCCAAATCTGTCCTATTTAACCCTAGCTGGAGGGAGGAGAGAAGGATTAATACCAAGGTAATTATTAATGGATTCTTCCAGAGTTCGAACCATGCTCTCTCTGAATCCTCTCTGAATCTTGGAGTTGCTATCCACTGCTAGTGGATAGCAGGTTGAATAGTGAATTGAATATATATATATATATATATATATATATATATATATATATATATATATATATAATATATATACATATTGATAATAATTCTACATATTATAACTAATTTACATTTAATTGTTCTTAAAAGAAATATAGTATATTAAAAAGTTAAAATATTTCAAATCGTAATTAAATAAAAAGTATTCTTACCTAAACACCCCCTAAAAATCTTTAAATATACGAAGGAAAAAAATGCCGTAAGAATTTTTGCCGTTAACAATAAATTTTTTTAAAAAATCCAGACGACATGCTTTTAACGGATGTCTGATTTCATTGAAAAATACATCCCTACCCACTACCAAAACGTAGCTAATAACTGACACATTAAAATATAGACATAATGAACACTCAGACACCCCTTGTCTAGTGAAGTGGATTCATCTGTAACCTTGGAAACATGAATTATGATTTTAGCTGTGTCTTTAAAACCCAGTAATTTTAAAAGTTACTCCAAAATTGGCTTGAGGATGAAATTGAACTAATGTCTTTAATTTAATTACAAAATTAAATTCGGGGCTTTTAGTTTTCATTTTTGAAACATGGTTAGAACTGTGTAGCGAAAAAAACATATTTTAAATCAATTAATTTATAATATATATATATATATATATATATATAGTTCGAGTGCTATTTGAGGACATTTTTAGTATGTTAAATAAACAGCAATATCTTAGCAAACAATGTATATATTTAATTCAAATTGACACAAATATCCATCATGGTACTTTATCTAATTATTCTATGAAACAACATTTGGCTTCAATGACTGCTTCTGTTCGGGCTCGAAACTGTCCACAAGCTGCAATTAAGTGGTTCCTATTCATTTTGGACATCACCTGGACAATGCACTGCAGTGCAGCTATGGTACTATGAGGATGTCGATTAGTCTCCATTTTAACGACTCTCCACACGTAATAGTCCATAGGATTCAAATCTGGCGAGTTAGGGGGCCTCATGTTGGGGGTCACATGATCGTAAAAATTCTCTGATAACTAATCATGGGTTACAATGGCTTTGTGAGAAGGTGCAGAGTCTTGTTGAATGACATATGGCCTTTCATTGCATACTTTATTTTTCCAGGACTTAACAACCGTTTTAAAAACATTAATGTATCCAGCAGCATTGACCCTAAGACCTTGTGGGAAAATGTAAGGTGGCATGACATGACCTTCACTGCTCACACCTCCTAAAACCATCACAGTAGCCGGATATTTGGTGTGCGTCACCCTGGGTACTTCAGAAGGAGATGCGCATAGCCACCTGTCATTCCGTCTGTTTCTTTTTTGATCTTCGTTAAAGTTTTTTTCGTCAGAGAAAAACCCAAGCATGCCATTTTCGTGGGGATTTTTCACTTTGTTCAGCAACCGTTTAGAACGCATGAGACGGTTTTCCTGTGTCTTCGCCGATATGAATTGGCTTTTCCTCATTACATATGACTTATATCGAATGCCCTGATGTACCACGGTTCTGATAGTCCACTCTGATACATGGAGCTCTTTGGCGATGGACCTCATTGATCTTCTGGGGTTCTCATCGATGATGTTTATAAATTCTGGGGTTCTCACGGTATCAGAGCGCTGGGAATGCTTTTTCCTTTTTGCTACAGGGGTAACATTGCCATCACATCCCTCTAGATCAAACCGAACCCCGCAACAAATGATCTGGCAACATGTAAAAAGTTACTGATTTTTAAATCACTGTTTTGCAGCGAAAGCAACAAGGACTGCATGTCTTTTTATTTCTTGGGTTAACATCTTTCTCTGACTGGGTTATCTGAAATAAACAAAAATAATATTATAAATGATCTGAGTGTGTAGAGAACTTAAAACAATATGTCCTCAAATAGTACTGGCAACCTGTATATATATATATAATCGACTCTCACGTCGCGTTCGATGTATGAGGGTCAGGCCGATAAGTCCCCAGGAACCGACATCCCGACACCGGCACATGAGATTTGTTTATAGTGGTGAAGGCCTTGCAGGACCAGCCACACTTTTTTGAGGGACGAATACAGGAAACCTGGTGCACCGAATGCATGCCACAAGGTTCCCAAACGACCCTCCGCAGGTTTTGAATTCAGAGTTGTCCTTCTCCTATTCCAGTTGCCATCCAAGGCTATAGAACCCAGTCTGTCCTGCTATTTTACCCATAGCTGGAGGGAGATGAAGAGGATACATACCTTCCCCAAGGGTATTAGCACGTAAGTGAATGCAGATCTTCGACTGGAATTCGAACTCGGCTCTGCGATTCCTCAATCAATCCAACCACTGCTCCACCGTGCCTCCTCTTCAATCTCACTCTCTCTCTCTCTCTATATATATATATATATATATATATATATATATATATATATATATATATATATATATATATATATATATATATATATATATATATATATATATATATATATATATATATATATATATATATATATATATATATATAAGATCCGTTTAGGTGACGATCCGTTTAGGTGAAACCTAGGTAGGTTTGCCTGGCTCATTAGGTTTTTAGCTTTTCTCATAATTGAAATTTGTTCAATGTAACCGTAAGTTCTATGCTAACAGTTTCTTCTATTGTAAATAATGAATCAATCAATGAAATACTGATTAGCTACACAGGAATGTCTTTTAGATTTATTTACATTCTCTGGAATATAAATGCATAGAAATTACTGTGGCCATAAAGTGAGGGATCAGTTTATGTATCAGATCATCCCATAAGTTCTGTCTGAATTTTACCTTTTTTTTTTTAAATGAATGAAATTTAAAGAGTATTTTATAATGCCTAATGGAGCTGAACATTATTTTTATGTTTAGATGCATTTAAACTGATCAAATTTTATTTCAGAGAACAATAAAATTAAATTTTGTTTGATTAAAACCCTGCTAACATGGAAGTACCCAAGAATCATTTGAGGCACATAATGCTTTATGAGTTCAAGAAAGGAAACTCAGCAGCCGAAGTGGCTAGAAACATTCACTCAGTTTATGGAGAGGAATGTGTGAATGAAAGAACTTGCAGAAGATGGTTTGCAAAATTCAGAGGTGGAGATTTCACCCTTGAAGATGAAGATCGAACCGGACGTCCAGTTGAGTTTGATGAAAGCTTCATGAAGCAGGCCTTGAAGAAAATCCTGCTTTATCAGTTGAGGAATTGGCAGTGGTTCTCAGTTCAAACCATACAACTGTTCATCGTCATCTTCAACAACTTGGAAAAGTTCCTAAACTTGGAAAATGGGTGCCTCAAAAATTATCTGAAAACAACCTCAAATCCCGAGTTGACATCTGCTCTTTTCTCCATTCTCGCCAACTTGTTTCACCTTTTTTGGATAGACTTGTGACTGGCGACGAAAAATGGATCTTTTATCGAAATGTTAAGCGTCGTAGACAGTGGCTTGGTAAAGGGGAAGGACCCCAGCCACAGCCGAGAAGGGAACTTCATGAGCAAAAGGTTCTTCTTTCAATCTGGTGGGATCGCCAAGGAATAATCCACTTTGAATTCTTACCACCTAACGCAACAATTAATGCTCAGCAAATATACTGTCAGCAATTAGAGCGTTTGAACCAAGCTTTGAGAAAAAAACCCTGCTCTAGTGAATCGAAAAGGGGTGATGTTTCATCAGGACAATGCACAACCCCACACAGCAAAAATCACGTCACAAAAGATCGAAGAACTTGGTTGGGAGAAAATTCCTCATTCACCTTATTCTCCCGATCTTGCTCCTTCAGACTACCATTTGTTTCGTAGCTTTTGTAACACAGGAAGAGGTTAAAACTGACATTTGTGAGTTCTTCGAATCAAAGCCAAAAGAATTTTACAGTAATGGAATTAGTAAGCTTGTTAATAGATGGAAGGAAGTCATAGATAATCAGGGAAAATACATTGTTGATTGTATCTGTAATTAAATGTAACATTTGGTCACTTGTTTTCTTTATTCAAAATTCGGACAGAACTTGTGGGATGACCTGATATTAATTGTAATATAGAATTGATTCCCCACTTTATATGCACATTTTAATTTTTTTCTTCTCCCCCCAGCTACGGGTTAATTAGTAAAACTTGAATCACTAAATCATTATTATCTATTAAAATAAAAATAAAAATTTCTTGCAATCTGAAATATTTTCTGGCTTTAAATAACTTGTAACGAGTGGATAAGATAGAAAACAAATCTATCAGATCAAATCAATCGATGTGAAAATACCACTGACAACCGCTACGCTACCCGCACATCCATATTGGTGGCATAACTGGATGTATATTCGTAAAATTACTAAATGTGTTGTTTAATGTCGATTTTATTGTGAAAACTTTGACTTGCATAATAAAATCTCAGATAAAAAAAGCCAAGTGGCGGTTTTAACGAAAGTCGATTAAGTTCAGTGATTCGTACAAAAGTTGTACTGATTCTTCGATGAAGACGGGTAGAAATACTTGATTGAAATGAGAAAATCGACAGGACTGAATGATCATCACGCTAGTTGCGAAGATTTGCAAGGCTCAAACACAAAACGTGTGAAATCAAATTAAAAAAAAAGATAATGGTAGGAATAAACTGAGAAGAGATAAAAATTAAAAAAAAAGAAATGGTCTTCCATCCGTACACCGGTTGTAACTATTTTATTTCTAAACTTTTATTTTTTAACGTTAAAAAAATTGGTTGTTTTATTTATCATTGAAAAACATTTTCTCTAATCATATTTTTTGTGTAGCCAAAAAAATAGTAAAACATGTCTACAAATGCATGTATGCGCATGCGCTACTGAATCTTGAATGTGTGCGCATGCGTGCATAAACTTCTGCGTTTATGACTTCCATACTTGTGTGTCTTTTACTTGTTTGCTTGCTTGCTTTTATTTTAATTTCAGAAGTGTTTTTATGCATGAATTTTGACGCTTTTTTATTTGTAAAAAGTATTTATTTTTTTTAATTTCTATTTTAACGCACTTACACCACTGGTTATTACCGCCTCTTCAATAAATATTCCATGTTAAATCGTAGGGTTTCATATTGAACGCTTATCAATGGTGCTCAAAACCCATTTAACAAATGACACCAAAGCTGATTGCCCGTTTCTGCGTACTAAACTTCACTCTGTCCTTCCCAATTCTCTGTTAAAACATCCCCCTAGTGAATTATTTTATCTTTTTCTTATTATTCACTCTATCTTCTCTCTTCCATTATAATTTCGTGTTTCGACATAATAAGCACTCCTTATCTTCCTTTGTAAATGACGTTAATTTGGGTTGAGAACAATTTCTTTCTCGCCATTATTCTTTCATCAATTACTTCTTTCTTTCTTTCTTTCTTTCTTTCTTCTTTTATGCTTTCCTATTTTTCTCTCTCTTTCATTATTATCATCTAAACGTTCTTCCTTTAATTAAATCTTTCTTTCTGTGATTCTTTATATCGTTCTTTCTTTTGTTATTTCTGTCTTTCGTTGCTTTGGGGGTTTTTTTCCGTATTTTCTTTCTTTCGTTCTTTTGTTGTTTTTTTCTTTCTTACTTTCTTTCGTTCTTTATTTCTTTTTTCTTTCTTTCTTTTGTTCAGTCTTTTTTCTTTCGTTTTTTATTTTTTCTTTCATTCTTTAGTTTTTCTTTCGTTCTTTCTTTTTTTTTTTTGTTCTTTCATTCTTTCTTTCTTTTTTTCGTTATTTCTTTATTTCGTTCTTTCTTTCCTTGGTTCTTTTTCTTTCTTGCTTTTGTTTTTACTTTATTTCCTTATTTCTTGCTTTCGTTTTTTTTTTTCTTTTTTTGCTTTAGTTCTTTCTTTCTTTCATTCGTTATTTTTTATTTCGTTATTTCTTTCTTTCTTTCTTTAATTCTTTCTTTGGTTCTTTCTTTCTTACTTCCATCCTTTCTTTATTTTTCTTTATTCTTTCTCTCGTTCTTTTTCTTTCTTTCTTTCTTTCTTCCGTCCTTTCTTTATTTTCTTTATTCTTTCTCTCGTTCTTTTTCTTTCTTTCTTTCTTTCTTTCTTACTTCCATCCTTTCTTTATTTTCTTTATTCTTTCTCTCGTTCTTTTTCTTTCTTTCTTTCTTTCTTTCTTTCTTTCTTTCTTTCTTTCTTCCGTCCTTTCTTTATTTTCTTTATTCTTTCTCTCGTTCTTTTTCTTTCTTTCTTTCTTTCTTTCTTTCTTTCTTCCGTCCTTTCTTTATTTTCTTTATTCTTTCTCTCGTTTTTTTGTTAATTCATTCTTTCGTTCTTTTTCTTTCTTTTGTTATTTCTTTCTTTCGTTATTTCTTTCTTTCTATTGTTATTCCTTTATTTCGTTCTCTCTTTCGTTATTTCTTTCTTTCGTTAATTCCGCCTTTTGTTATTTCGTTATTGCTTTTTCTTTCGTTTTTTCTTTCTTTCTTTAGTAATTCCTTTATTTCGTTCTTTCTTTCCTTCTTTTGTTCTTCTTTCCTTCTTTTTTATTTCTTACTTTCGTTCTTTCTTCATTTCGTTCTTTCTTTTTTGTTCTTTTTTTGTTCTTTCTTTCGTTCGTTTTTTTCCTCTGTTCATTCCGTTTTTCTTTCCTTCCTTCTTTCATTTTTTCTTCTTTTTTCACTTTTTAGGTTTTTCTTTCATTCTTTATTTTTTCTTTCGTTTTTTCTTGCTCCTTTGTTTTTTCTTTCTTTCGTTCTTTCTTTTGTTCTTTCCTTCATTCATTCTTTTTCATTTTTTCGTTCTTTTTATATTTCTTTCATTTTCTTTAATTTTCTTTCTTTCTTTCATTCTTTCTTCATCTCAAGTACTTGCCTTCATATCTAGCTTTCCATCTGTTTTTAATTTCTTTTTTAATTCTTCCATCACGGACTTTATTCTTTCATTCTTTTTTCATTTGTGTATGATACTTTTTTTTATATAATATTCCTTTCCCTCTCCCTAATTTTCTCTTCTTTCTCTACTTTCTTTTTTATTTACATGTCTTCCGCGTTTCTCTCTTTGGCTTACTTTTCCTCTCTCTCTCTTTTTCTTTTTTCTTTCTTTCTTTCTTTTTTTTTCTTTCTTTTTGTTTTTATTTTCATTTCTTATTTAATTCTTATATTTTTCCTTTTAATTTTTTCTTTCATCATTTCTTCTTCTTTTTCTTTCGTCATTTCTTCCTTTTCTTTCATCATTTCTTCTTTTTCTTTCATCATTTCTTCCTCATTTTCTTTCATCATTTCTTTTTTTCTTTCATCATTTCTTCTTCTTTTTCTTTCATCATTTCGTCTTCTTTTTCTTTCATCACTTCTTCCTCATTTTCTTTCATCATTTCTTCTTTTTCTTTCATCATTTCTTCTTCTTTTTCTTTCATCACTTCTTCCTCTTTTTCTTTCATCATTTCTTCTTCTTTTTCTATCATCCTTTCTTCCTCATTTTCTTTCATCATTTCGTCTTCTTGTTCTTTCATCATTTCGTCTTCTTTTTCTTTCATCATTTCTTCCTCTTTTTCTTTCATCATTTCTTCTTCCTTTTATTAGTTTCTTCTTCATTCCACAGTCTTTCCTATTCTTATTTTCATTCCTAAATATCGTTCTTATTTTACTTCCTTTATCCATGCTTCTCTCCTTCCCTTTATTTCCCCCCCTCTTTACCATTCAGCTGTCTACTCCCCCCACACGCCTTTTCCCCTTCTTTCAAAAACACCAGTTCTGTTCCCTTTGTCAATTCTCAGTATTTTCTTTCAATCTGTTCCTTGTGATTCGTTGATGGTCGAGAAAATCACGTGTCGATGGTGAAAGAGATTCAGAAGAAAAAATAAAAAAATAAAAAAGGGACAAAAAGAAAAAGAAAAGGGCAGATGGAATAAAAGATGAAAAACTCATTAAAATCTGGCGCAAAAAAAGACTGAAAAAATTGTAGGGATGAATTTGACAAAAAAAAAGACATTCAAATAAAGTAATTAAATTGGATAAAAAAATCGAAAAAATTGAAAATAAATGATGTCAATATCGAGGACAACATTGTTATGATGATCATCATCATCACAATTATTATTAAGTAAGGAGAGGAAAGGACGAAAGACTGTACTCTCATCGTAGTAGTGGTGATGTTGTTAGACCTGCCATTATTATCATTATTATTATTATTAAGTAAAGAGAGGAAAGGACGAAAGACTGTACTCTCATCGTAGTAGTGGTGATGTTGTTAGACCTGCCATTATTATTATTATTATTATTATTATTATTATTATTATTATTATTAAGTAAAGAGAGGAAAGGAGAAAGACTGTACTCTCATCGTAGTAGTGGTGATGGTGTTAGACCTGCCATTATTATTATTATTATTATTATTATTATTATTATTATTAAGAAAAGGGAAGGAGAAAGACTGTACTCTCATCGTAGTAGTAGTGATGTTGTTAGACCTGCCATTATTATTATTATTATTATTATTATTATTATTATTAAGTAAAGAGAGAAAAGGAGAAAGACTGTACTCTCATCGTAGTAGTGGTGATGCTGTTAGACCTGCCATTATTATTATTATTATTATTATTATTATTATTATTATTATTAAGAAAAGAGAGGGAAGGAGAAAGACTGTACTCTCATCGTAGTAGTAGTGATGGTGTTAGATCTGCCATTATTATTATTATTATTATTATTATTATTATTAAGTAAAGAGAGGAAAGGAGAAAGACTGTACTCTCATCGTAGTAGTGGTGATGTTGTTAGACCTGCCATTATTATTATTATTATTATTATTATTATTATTATTATTATTATTAAGTAAAGAGAGGAAAGGAGAAAGACTGTACTCTCTTCGTAGTAGTGGTGATGGTGTTAGACCTGCCATTATTATTATTAAGTAAAGAGAGAAAAGGACGAAAGACTGTATTCTCATCGTAGTAGTTGAGATTTTGCTAAACCTGCTATTTATTATTTTCAATAATATTTGTCGTATTCTTTTGCTGAAATGTTTTATTTATCAGAGACGTAATTGTCATCTCTTGAGATAACACACATGTTCTTTGAGGTCTTTTATTATTTCAAATCTGTTGGCTTGTCATGGGCAATTGGTATATTTGATGAATTCCCAGAGAATTGTAGACTTCTGCATCTCCTAGGAACTGATGGTTCAGAGAATTTTTCTACATAGACCTGGTTATATGAATTTCATAAGTGTAGCTTAGATGTGTCATAAGGTCAAAAGTATGGAGCACCCTGTGAAGATCGAACAGTCGTCATTGATCTCGCGAGACAAGCTTGATTATCATTAAACTAATTAAACTTAAATTATTTTTAAGAGATAAAATCTCTGTAGAACAACAATAGAACTGTCATCAGGCTGTGAACAGGTCAAATCAGCTACTGTCGGATTAAAAAATGCATTTCTGCTATATTTTCAAATTAAACTAATTAATATTTATTTCAAATCAGATTAATCATACTTATTTATATAGAACGACACGGCCGTCCAGTGCTTTCTGCATTCTGTTGAGGTTTCTTCTAGACTCGATGAATTACTCGATGAATCTCAAATCCTACTAATTATTTCTTTCTATCTATCTATCTATCTATCTATCTATCTATCTATCTATCTATCTATCTATCTATCTCTCTCTCTCTCTCTCTATATATATATATATATATATATATATATATATATATCGTTATATGGTGTACTCTCCCGTCGTATTTGACGTATGAGGGTCAAGCAGCTCAGTTCCTAGGAATCAACAGCCAGACACCAGCACATATGATTTGATTATAGTGCTGAAGGCTTTGTGCAGAACCAATCACACTTTTTGAAGGGCCGAATACAGAGGCATGGTGCACGACGTGCCACAAGGTCCCAAAAACGGCCCTCCGCAGTTTTTGAATTCAGAGTTGCCGAAAGGTAGCACAAAGTGCCGTCCATCCTCCTTAGGGGATCCACTCCGGGTTTGAATTCAGAGTTGTCCTTCTCCTAAACCAGTTGCCATCCAATGCTATAGAACCCAATTTGACCTTTTATCCATAGCTGGACAGAGACGAAGAGGGTTAATACCATTCCCAAGAGTATTAGCACATAAGCACTTTCCTCAATCCGAGCCGCTATCCACTACTCCCCCGTGCCTTCTCTTTCTCTCTCTCTCTCTCTCTCTATATATATATATATATATATATATACAGAGAGAGAGAGAGGGAGAGATGTCAAGAAATCGACTACCGTCTTCATGTAACTAATGGGGACCATATAAAGGTGGATTAAATTAGTTAAAAAAACAAACTTCAATATGTACTCCTCATTTTGTAACAATTTCCACATATTTGACCACTTGTTATAAATGTTTTTAATTGTAAAGAGACTTTATGAACACCCTGTATTGTGTATATAACCCATTCTTAATACCGTCTGTGTGCCCATTTCAGCAAATATGTAGGCCTTTTCAACGATATAAAATATGTTGTCAATATATCAATACAACCATGCCTTCCTACCCAAGCGCCCTCTACCGTCAATGAACACATATTGAAATGTATATAATTACCTCCCTTGTTTCGACGCATTTAAACGTCGTTGTCTTTTGCAGTCAAGCGAAATCCACAAATCCTGAGACTGAAGTTTGCGCCTTTTTTTTCTCTCCGCCAATTAGAAAGAGCCACGTCATTCAACACTTACGTTTCGATCAATTGCTTCGAAGGAATTAAACCAAGGCATTTAGTGAAACGAAAGGAAAACGCGAAAATTCGGCACAAACAAATTAGGAAGGAGACTTTGTTGCTGCTTGTTCAAATATCTTTACAGAATTATATATATATATATATATATATATATATATATATATATATATATATGAAAATATATAGAAAATAGGAAGGAACCGGTTAGGTAAATAATCCAAAGTCCTTAGTATTTTAGTTATTATTTTTAAAAAATAGTGCTCGATACAAAAGTAGAGCATAAATATTTCAATTTTTAAAACACGTAAATTTCAGATATACGTTATTCCCAAAAAAATTTCGCTTGAAGATGGAACAGAGCTTATTTTAACTCAATTTAATTTAAATAATTATATTGAAGTTTTCGGCTCTTGTTTTGAAACATGCGACTTCTTATGTAGCGTTTTGGAATCATATTTTTAAATAAATAATTATATATATATATATATATATATATATATATATATATATTGCCACAGAAGGTATTTATTGGAGATATTTTAAGATGGGAGAACATATTGCGATTTTTAAATAAATATTTGACCAGAGAAAGAGAGAGAATAAAAGAATCAAAGAATAATCTTTTACGTGCTGTCTTCCTTCAGGACTTTGGCGATCATGGCTCTCCACAACTTCCTGTCCATTCTATCTCTTAATAAACTTTATCTTTTTGTTATCTCCCTAAACCCTGCTCTGCCATCCATTTACACAAGCTCATTCTTATTCATTGTGGCCTTTTCTTTCAGGATGTTGGCGATTATGGCTCTCCACAATTTCCTGCTCATCGCAGCTCAATAACTGTTGTATTTTTCTTGTCACCCTTAAACCCTGTTCTGCCATCTATTTACAGATAATCATTATTCTTCTATATGCCGTATACCTTCAGGACGTAGGCGATCATGGCACTCCACAACTTCCTGTCCCTTGTAGATCTTAATAAATGTTGTCTTTTTGTCATCTCTCCTAAACCCTAACATTCATTTATACAAGCTCATTAACTATATTATGCGTTGTTTTCCTCCGTCCCATATGACTTTAATCTATCTTGTGAGTGTCACATTTTCCAAACCCTCTTTCCTCATTATGTGCCCTAGAAACTTCAGGTTTCTCTTACTGATAAGTATCCTTTAAGTTTCAATTTTTTCTAAAACTTCCTCGTTGGGCACATATTCTCATCATCCTTCTCACATTCTCATCATCCTTCTGTATAACCACGTTTCTGTTGTCTTAAGTTTTTGATGTGTAGGTAACAAAAATACATCAAGATTAACGACTATTCTTCTTCTATATTGTATCCCTTCCAGACGTGGGCGATCATGGCTCTCCACAATTTCATGTTGTTTGTAGCTCTTAATAAATATTGTATTTTTGCCATTTCTCGTAAGCTCTGTTCAATCAACCATTTACACAAGCTCGTTATGCGCTGATCCCCCTCTGTCTCTCTTGCCATCAATCTATACTGTGAGTATCAGATTTTCCAAACCCTCTTTCCTCCTTATGTCCCCTAGAAATTTCAAATCTCTCTTTTTGATACTACGTATAAGTGTCCATTTCGTTTTCACTTTCTCTAAAACTTCATCATTACTCACACATTCTCTTCATGGCATTCCAAGCATCCTTCTGTATAACCACATTTCTGTTGCTCATCAGTAAGGAGATTGGCCAGCATGTATTGTCCATGCCGTACTTACTGGGAATGTATGGTGTGATAATCATTCGTAACGACTCCTATCCACCAACTAACGTGCTACAGAAAACTAACATTGCATATAAATTTAAGTGTCCTCCGAGAGAGTGTACCTCTAATACAAAAAAATAATATTTTGTTGGCCATACTACAACCACATTGTCATGGCGGTTGAGTTTTCATTTGAATGATGCGTCTTACATTTCTAAACATTTACAACTGTCCACATTCGCAATTCAGAAAAATTTCGTGTTGAAAATACATGTATACTTTTTCGTGAAAATAATATAAATAACAAATAACATAAACTAAAAATCCTTGAAGCTATCTATATTTAAAAAAATTGAAACCAACTTAATAAAAATTAATTATGAATACTACACAAAAGTTTTAAAATGTTTACAGTAGATAGTTTAAAATAACGAGGTTTGTACTAATAGTTTTAATACATATTTCTTTAAAAAAAAAAAAAACTCTTGGCAACACCATAACTTAGTTACCTCCCCTGAAGCGTTACTCAAGCCAATCACATAATACTTATCTCAGCGTTCCTCACTTCACAAATTAAAAACTTTTAACTTTTTTTTTTCATTTCCTTCTCCTTCTTTTTTGGCTTCATTTTCTTCTTTTCTTTCATTTTTATATTCTTATTCTTTTCTCCTTCTTTTTCTGCTCCTTCCGTTTCTTTTCTTCGTCTTCTTCTGCTACTTCTTCTTCAGCTTCTTATTCTTTATTTTTTCTTTTTATCTTCTTTTCCGTTTTTCTTCTTCTTCTTTTTCTTCTTCTTCTTCTTTCTCCGATTCTTTTTTCTTCATTTCCTTCTCCTTCTTCTTTTTTGGGTTCCTTTTCTTCTTCTTCTTCTTTTATTTCATTTTCATAATCTTCTTCTTTTTCTCCTTCTTCTTGTTTCATTTTCATCTTCTGCTTCATTTTCTCCTTCTTCTCCTTCTTCTTCTTCTTTTTCTTCTTTTCTATTTTCTTCTTCTTCCTCTGTTTCTTATTATTATTTTAATGCGTCTTCTTCATCATCTCCTTCTCCGTTTTCTTTTTTTACTTCCTTTTCTTCTCGTTTTTCTTCTTCCCCCTCCTCTTGTTTCATTTTCATCTTCTGCTTCATTTTCTCCTTCTTCTTCTCCTTCTTCTTCTTCTTCTTCTTCTTCATTCTCTTCTTCCGCTTCTTCTTTTTCTACTCCTTCACTTCAGGACGTGGGCGAGTATGGCTCTCCACAATTTCTTCTCCTTTGTAGCTTTTAATAAATTTTGTCTATTTGATGTCTTTCCTTATTCCTTTTCTTCCAACCATATACCTAAGCTCGTTGGGCAGGGGTTTTCCTCTCTCCCTCTTGCCTTCAATATGCCCTGTGCGTGTCAAAATTACTAAGGTTTCTTTCCTCATTATGTGCCCTTGAAATTTCGACTCTTTCTAATGCCAAATAGAAATGTTCTTTAATTAAACAATCATATTTAATTTTGTGATAACACTTCCCCGATGTGAATGCTATATAAATGTGGAAGAAACTTGAAGCAACAGAAATTAGGTTCTACAGAAGGATGCTGAGAATACTATGGGACGAACGTGTCAGCAAGGACGAAATTCTAGAGATAATGGAAACAATAAGGAAGTTTATACGTAGCATGAAAACTGAGTTGGAATTTCTACGGCACATAATGAGAAAAGAGGGCTCGGAAAATGTGATACTCACAGGACAGATTGAAGGCAAGAGGGGTAGAGAGGATCACCCCATATCCCCTGCCTAACGAGCTTGTGTAGGTAGTTTGCAGAACAGCGATTAGGAGACATAGCGAAAAGACAAAATTAACGACAGGAAATTGTGAAGAGCTACGCTCGCCCACGTCTTGAAGGAACACAACACATCACATAGAAGAAGAACAACCGTATAATGTATTTTTGCTACCCACATCTAAAAAAGGACTTAAAACAAAAGAAATGTGGTTCTACAGAAGGATGATGAGAATGCCATGGACTGAACATGTGCCGGAAGGGGAAGTTTTGAAAAACTCGAAACTTAAAGGATACCATCAGGAAGAGACAGGTGAAGTTTCTATGGCACATAATGAGGAAAGTGGGCTTGGAAAATGTGATACTCACAGGATTGATTGAAGGCAAGCGGAATAGAGGAAAACAACGCATACTAAATAAGCTTGTGCAAATGGATCACAAAACATGGTTTAGAAGAGATGACAGAAAGACTAAATTTATTAAGAGCTAGAAATAACAGGAAATCGTGGAGAGCCATGATCTCTTATATCTTGAAGGGATGTGTCACATAGAAGAATAATGAGATTGTGTAAATGGATGGCAGAACAGGGTTTAGGAGTGATAACAAAAATACAAATTTTTAAGAGCTACGAAGAGCTGGAAATTGTGGAGAGCCATGATCGCCAAATTCCTGAAGGAGCACAGCGCAATGAAGAAGAAGAAGAAGAAGAAGAAGAAGAAGAAGAAGAAGAAGAAGAAGAAGAAGAAAAATGAGTTTGTGTAAATGGATGGTAGAACAAGGTTTAGGAGAGATAACAATAAAATAAAATTTATTAAGAGATACAATGGACAGGAAATTGTGGAGAGCCATGATCGCCAACGTCCTGAAGGAAGACAGCACGTAAAAGATTATTCTTTAATTTTGTCTGTCTGTCTGTCTCTGTCTGTCTGTCTGTCTGTCTCTCTCTCTCTCTCTCTCTCTCTCTCTCTCTCTCTCTCTCTCTCTCTCTCTCTCTCTCTCTCTCTCTCTCTCTCTCTCTCTCTCTCTGGGTCTCTCTCTCTCTCTGTCTCTCTCTCTCTCTCTCTCAGTCTCTCTCTCTCTCTCTCTCTCTCTCTCTCTCTCTCTCTCTCTCTCTCTCTGGTCAAATATTTATTTAAATACCGCAACATGTTCTCTCATCTTGAAATATCTCCAATAAAGATCTTCTGTCGCAAAATATTATATATATATATATATATATATATATATATATATATATATACTGTAAAGATATTTGAACAAGCAGCAACAAAGTCTCCTTCCTAATTTGTTTGTTCCGAATTTTCGCGTTTTCCTTTCGTTTCACAAATGGCTTGGCTTAATTCCTTCGAAGCAATTGATCGAAATGTAAGTGTTGAATGACGTGGCTCTTTCTAATTGGTGGAGAGAAAAAAAAGGCGCAAATTTCAGTCTCAGGATTTGCGGATTTCGCTTGACTGCAAAAGACGACGACGTTTAAGTGCGTCGAAAAAAGGGAGGTAATTATATACATTTCAATATGTGTTCATTGACGATAGAGGGCGCTTGGGTAGGAAGGCATGGTTGTATTGACTTGCAAGATAACGGATTTTATCTCTGAAAACGCCTTTATATCTATCTATCTCTCCCCATATATATATTATAATATTTTTTGTTTAAAAATATGATTCTTTCGCTACATAAGAGTTCTCATGTTTCAAAAACGAGAACCGAAACCATCCAAATAATTATTAAAATTAAGTTGAATTGAGGTGTTTAGTCCCGTTTCATCTTCAAGCGAAATTTTAGGAATAAGCTATCTCTCGGTTTACGTGTGTTTTTAGGCATGGTCCGTTACAAAATTCCTTATTTTGGGAGTGGCTAGACTATTTTTCTTCGTTAAGTGGTCAGAGAGTTAATTCTTATCAATAGATTCATCATCTTCTGAGAGGTTTTGCTATGGTTGGGTAGTGTATCTATTTCAAGGCTAATGTTTGCGGTCACTCTTTAGTTGGGTCCCAGTGAGGGATATTTTTATGGCGCGCCTACAAGTCGTTATGTGTCGGGAGGATTGTGTTTTATTATTGTCCATCTGATTATCTATTTATTTATTTGTTTATTCAAGTGGGTGTTTTATATACAAACCGTATTGAATTTCAATTTGTTTTTTTTTTGTTTTGTTTTTTGACGACTACAGAAAGGGTTTTTCCTATTTAATGATTAGGCTAAGCTTTTAAGACTTTTATTTAGCTATGGGATTTTTTTTTTTTGCTAATTATTTAATGCGAAAGTTTGTTGATGTCGGCAAAAAACCGTTAACTCCTGCCTATGGTTTAATAATTTTTCATTATTTAGAAATTTAATGTGTAGTTTTTCGTGTAGGCATAAAGGGCATCCCAGGTTTTACAAGTTCTTGTTTTATTTACTATTTTCCATTTTACTTTTGGTGTTTTATTCGTTTCTTTTAGATGCCAGAAATATTGGGATAGAGATGTTTGATTTCTATATTGAATATTGTTGCAGGAGCTCTTGTGTTGCCTCCATCTAATTTTAAAATTATTCTTCGTTGAGCCTATGTATATCCTATCTATGTATATCCTCAATGGATGAGATAGTGCATTGGTATACCACGGATTTTGTAAAGGCATATATATATATATATATATATATATATATATATATGCTGCGATGCGTAAATTGTTGCCATATTATATTTTTAATTTCGCGCGTTCCCGTTGTTTTATTTAGGATTTTGTCGACTGCACTGTATAGTAGGGTCAGTTGGGCACCGGCTGTGGGAAAAAGAGCACCATGACATAATTTACTCCGCCGGGAATTTGGAAACGATCCTGATGTACTGCTTGGCATTCACGCCAGAAGCTCTAATCCGAATATTTTAGAGTGTTATGCCGTTAATCTGAGAGCAGTGCAGAGAATTCGGTAAGAGCTGGACATATCTAGTCAACATCATTGTCTTTGGAGGGATCACTAGTGATAGTGACGTTAGGTCCCCAGGGCCTCAGGCTCAACATGGAGGCCTACATCAAGTACCTTGAGGAGGTAGTGCTGCTCTGGGTCAAGAGGGTGGCTGCTGGAAGACCCTATGTCTGGCAACAGGACTCTGCACTATGCCACACAAGCAGGAGAACCCAGTCATGGTTGTCAGACAATTTCTGCAATCACATCACTCCATCTGTCCTGGGTATGACGATAAACTACATCCGCGTCCTGGGTAAGACGATAAACTACGTCCAGCAGCAAGGCCACTGATCAGGAGGTTTTGAGAAGCGTGGAACCACCTCTTAATGTCGACAAAAAATGGAGTTTTAGTTTTGTTTTTATTTTATTTATTTATTTATTTTTTACAATTTTTAATTGTATAATTTATAAAGTATTTAAAACTTTTAAAATTCATTTTTAAAGAGATAATTCTTAAGAAATATTGTTATGAAGTAAAACTATATTTATTAATCCTATATTGTAAAGTTTATTACAATCTGAAGACTACGAATATTTTTAAAAGAATTTCGATTTGTTTTTGTATCTGTGACTACGTGCAAAATTTATGCGGTATAGATAAATGCGGTAATCGATAAATCTATCATTATAAGTTCATGTGTTTTAAGGGTTGTCCCACTTCCTTGCTGCACAAAAAAAAATTGTTTGCTACACCATATTAAACAATAAATACGTTCGGCTGTCAATCGAATGTAAATAAAACGATTAACACGCCATGCATAAGAAATGATTGTGTACAACATTTTATGCTATAAATAATATTTGTTTCGAATCAGACTAATTTAACTTTAAATTTGCACATATTCCTCAAATAACGTTTCAGAAATATTTTTTGCAAGATTTTTTAAACCAAGAATTAACTTTTGTTTACAAAGATGTCAAAAATGGTTGTTTTGACCAATTTTAATGAAAAAAAGATGTCGATCCCGATCAATATAATTTCTGTTTGAAATACACGATAGAAAATTTTAAATCCTTTAGCTTTCAATTAAAGCTAAAATGAAAGTTTAAAAAGGTTTTGATTTTTAAAATTCATTTAAAGCCTTGCTTAATCCGAATTAGCGGAGGTACCTATGCTTATATATTTCTAATTCACTCTGTTTATACATGTTTGTCTGTCTTATTCCTTCTCTCTCTCCCCATATATATATATATATATATATATATATATATGTGTGTGTGTGTGTGTGTGTGTGTGCGTGCGCGTGTGTTTGTGTGTGTGCGCGCACGTGCGTAAAAAATTTATGTTAGTCTGTGAATATCTATACACGCACACACACACACATACACACACACTCTCTCTCTCTCTCTCTCTCTCTCTCTCTCTCTCTCTCTCTCTCTCTCTCTCTCTCTCTCTCTTTCTGTGTTCATATCTGTCTATCTTGCATTGTTTATTATCTACTAGCAGTAGAGCCCGGGGATGTAACAGTAAGAGATAGATCAAGTATCCACCATCATAAAGACTGAAAAATAAAATTGACAAAGATTATTGTTTAAGGTTGACGGACACGCATGTCTTAATTAGTTTTTTGTTTTCTTTTGTTTTTTTTTTTGTTTTTTTTCACGAATTGGTCAAACCCAAACTCAAACAAAAACATTGTTTTCAATCGTTATGAGTCTATCGATTGAATAGAATTTTATTATAAGCAATTGTCTTGTAAATGGAATTTTTAAAGCATTCTGAATGTAAAAATAAAAGAAAAAAATGTGCAAGACAATAAGAAACACTACCTGCCAAAAACAGTGAAGTTTTGTTGAAATCGGTTGAAAAATGTAGGAAATCCGATCCCATATATAAACGAACACACACAAAGAACCTGGGTTTTATAATAAGTATAACTCGATATGAGTTGTCCCCCTTTCATTCCGGCGACAGAATCGTGTTTTATCGTGTTTTCAAATTGATTTCGTGCAAAAAAAATTGTGTTTTTCCTATTTTGGGCGCTGTCAGAACCACCGCAAGGTAATTTTACGCAGTCCTGTGAAGTTTTGTTGAAATCGGTTGAAAAATGTAGGAAATCTGATCCAATATATAAACGTACAGACACACACACACACACACAATCTGCGTTTTATAATAAGTAAGATCTGTTTATCTTTCAATCTATTTAAACCTATTCCTTCTCTATCTATCTATCTATCTATCTATCTCTCTATCTATCTCTGAACATATCTATTTTCTCTCACTCACTCTGTCTTTCTCTCTCTTTCTATGTTTGTCCATATCTATCTATCTATCTATCTATCTATCTATCTATTTAAGCTTGTTCCTCATCTATTTTATCTATGTATCTGTCTATCTATCTATCTCTGTTTGATCATATGTCTCTACTTCTCACACGCCCTCTTTTTTCTTTTTCTGTGTTTGTTCATATCTATCTATCTATCTTGGTCTGTTTATTATCTATCTATTTTTGTGTTTGTTCATATCTATCTATCTATCTATCTGTTTATTATCTATTTATCTATCTATCTATGCAAGCCTGTGGGAAATATGGTTTAAATATTAGTTGTGTAATTATTTCGCTATGCTGAAGAAATCTTTGAAGTGTAGTTGTATTTTACCTAGCCCTATATTCTTTGTGATGCCAATTTCTTTGGTTTCATCAATGCAGACCTATACAGCTAGGAACTAACATGTCTCTAAGTTGACTCTTCATCATCTTCTTCATATTCCATTAGTGAGGATGAAGTTTCACTCACACAGCTTCTTTCCCAAATCTGTTGCATTGTGGAACGGAATCTTGAAAGGATAATAATAGTTAAAAATAATAATTCACCTCCTCGAACAAAATTAAATAGGACAAATATTATTTACGAATTCAAATGCCCATTAAGGAATTGTATTCCTAATCAATCAAAATTCGTAAATAATTATATAGGCCACACTACAACATGTTTGACACGCAGACTCACTCTACATCATTCTGACCATAGCTCAATTAGATCTCATTTAAATATTCATGGGGACCTACCGGACACAATTCGGAACATATTTGTTGACAAAACTAATATAATAGCATCATCTACATGCAAAAAAGGTCTAAAAATAATGGAAGCCTTATTAACAAAAACAAAAAACCATCACTTAATAATATTAACTTTGAACATGGACACAATATCTTGACCGTGTTTTGAAAAATGAAAACATTTTATAAAACATGCATGCAACAAACTATTTATTTAACAGTTAAAATATTTAATCCTTGAAAATGGCTAAATGTATAGCCGAAAGCGCTCGGATAAAAAGAACATTCGGACAATTTTTATATAATTTATCATCTGAAAAGAAAAAAATTATTAGGTCGCATGAGAAATTGTATAAAAACTAAATAAAAGTCTGTCTTATTCAATAAAATATGCATGAAAGAAGGATTGTTGCCTAAATACACACGCACACACACACGCACGCACACACACACACACACATATATATATATATATATATATATATATAAATGACAATAGGAAAACTGTAGTATTTGCTGACGCGTTTCGTCCAATGTGAACTTTTTCAAAGCAAAAAAAAAACGAAATGAATTTATTTAAACAAAGTAACTAATAATAACAAAAACAAAATGTCCTTAGCAACTGGAAGAATTTAGACAACGCTATTTTCATACTGTTAACTGAAAATTACGTCATTTACTGTCACGTGTGGAGATATTGTTATTATTGCTGTGTTGACGGATTCAATCATTTTCTTTTGATTTCACGATATTTTGTGTACGTTTGTTTTGGAGAGCAGTAATTTTGTTAAAAAAAAGGTGAAATAGAGAAAAGGCCTGGGCGTAGATTAATATTTGGGTAATATTCAATGGTGGCACTCTCCCAATATATTGGAGAAACAAGTAGAAATTTAAAAAAAAAAACGCATTTATGAGTACAAAAGAGACCTCACAAAAAATAACTTAGTTAATGCACTAGTCATACATAGAAATAAATTCAACCACAATTTTGATTTTAAAAATGCTACACTTATAAAAAAAGAAAATAACTCAATCAGAAGGAAAATTCTAGAGAGTGCCGCCATTGAATGGCTAATGTTCGGGTAATATTTGTTACCTGTCCTATTTTCCCTTCCATTCGTAAGGATGTCTAAGCATCATGTTAATTCAGTGATTTATATATAAAAGTGTAGTTGTGGACTCGACTACATAGGGAGGACGTCTCAAAGTTTGGATCTGAGAATAAAGCAATACTTACCCCCCAGGATTTTGAATCCGGATTCCAGGAAAATCAACAAATTAATTCTTCTGGCTCTCCTATTGTAGAACATGTTATAAATAGTAAGAATTGTGTCTTTGCGTTTAGGGTGGACCAGTTTTTCTATATCATCAAAGTCCCACTCCTCATACCACCTCAACGGTTCTAGAGTAGGCAGAAGGACCTAAAAATTAAATTGGGACTTCTCGACGAGTCCTTGATTCGTTCTGGCTGAGCGTTAAACATTTTTTTCTCTCTTCGACTAGTCTTTTAAGATCTATTGCAAGGGGATTTTTTCCTATCAGTTGTTTTAGAACTTAAATTCCGATATTTCTAACGAAGCGTCGGACTATATTTAGATTGTTTGGACTGTTGCTTTCATCTGTATTGTCATATTCACATTTCGCTCGTTGTACTCTTCGGCTTTCTTCAGGTGATATACACTGGAATAGACTAACCTCTTTTCCTCTATCTTTTTATCCCATCTTCTAATTAAATAAGTGTTATACCGGAACATACCTATTCTATTGTTAATAGACTCTCCCACATATAATAAGTAGTAGTAGTAGCAGTCGCCAGTGAGCTCAGTGAGTTGGTGAGTCAGTCGATGTCGGACATTAAAGTATCAACCACCACAACTAGATTGCTGCATCATTAACTATTATTTCAAGTTCCTAACGTTTTGTACGTCGAACCTTTTTAGGACCGACTTAGTGAAATACCAGCCTCCACTGTGAAAACTACTCTACAACAATAAGTTAAAAAAGTAAACGAGAATGATAAAATTATCGTTAGTAACGCTAAACTCGATGCGTAAACGCGTACAGCCATAAACAACTGAATGAGAAATATATTCTTGGGAGTCGGTTCCACAGGGAAGTGGTTAGCGTGAAGAAGCTGTTAGATCTATCTATCTATCTATCTATCTATCTATCTATCTATCTATCTATCTATTACACGCATTCACACACACGCACAGACACACACACACAGTCTATATCTTTCATCATCTATCTCTCCCTCACTCTCTCTCTCTCTCTCTCTGTGTGTGTGTGTCTATCATCTCTCTATCTACCAAAGTGTTTTCTATCTACCTATCTTTTGCACAAATAGATGCATAAACACATTTCACTCTTCCTATCTATCTATCTATTACACACAAACATGCACAAACTCTCTCTCACTCTCTCTCTATCTATCTATCTATCTATCTATCTATCTATCTACCACAGTTTTTCTATCTATTACGCGCACACACGCACAAACACAGTCTCTATCTCTCTTCCTCTATCTCATCCTTTATCTCTATCTATCTATCCATCCATCTATCTATGTATTACATACACACATATTCACACATGCACAGACACATACACACAGTCTCTCTCTCTCTCTCTCTCTCTCTCTCTCTCTCTCTCTCACTCACTCACTTTTTATCTATCTATCTATCTATCTATCTATCTATCTATCTATCTATGTCTGTCTCCTTGTAGATTCCCGACCCAAATTCTGAAAACAAGCCGTAGCCTTCTCCGGGGCCATATTTTGCACGCTAACTTCACTCTCTTGTCCACCAATCGTTTGCACGCTACATTGGTTACGTGAGAGTCCGTTTCGAGCTTTTATTGGGCGATAACCACCAGAAATGAATTCTGTGCGCCAAACGCTAACCCTTTCCCTGACGATGACTGCAACCCTCAACCACTCACCTGTCCCTCCTACGACCAAAGTCACATTGGATCCATTAAGTATATTGTCCAGAAATGACAAAGCCAACACGATTAGCGTTCCGCTCTCTCTCTCTTTTTTTTCACCCTCTCTCTCTTTCTATCTTTCTATCTATCTATCTATCTCAGTATATTCATTATCTATCTATCTGTCTGTTCTATATCTGTCTATCTAAGTTTGCTCAATATCTATCTATCTATCTATCTATCTATCTATCTATCTATCTATCTCACGCACACAACTTCTCTCTTGCACAGAAATCTCTTTGCCTGTCAATATCGCATAATCTTTTTCTTTCCCTCCCTTCTCTCTATCTCCTCTCTCTATCTCTTTCTCTCACTTTCTCTCTACTTGTCGTTATATCTCTCCATCTCTCTCTCTCACGCGCACACTCAAACACACTTATTGACCTATCATTCAAGCAGTTTCTATCTCTCTCTCTTTCTCTCTTACTATCTATCTATCTAACCCGTACGTTTTCTTTCTTTCTATCTCATTATTTTACTTTCTCTCTCTCTCACTCTCTCTCCCTATCTATCTATCTATCTATCTATCTTTCTATCTATCTATCTCAGTCTGTTCATATCTATCTATCTATCTATCTATCTATCTATCTATCTATCTATCTTAGTCCGCTCAATATCTATGTCTCCTATTCTCTCTCTAACTTTCCTTTCTCTATATATATATCTCCATTTCTTGGCATTTCTCTCTCTCTCTCTCTCTCTCTCACACACACACACACACACACACACACATACACACACACAAACACGTACACACAAACACTATCTTACGCTTTCTAACCCTCTCTCTCCCATTATTTTTCTCTTAGTCTATCTCCCATTCATTATCTTTCGTCACTCTATATATATCATATCCTTTCTATCTCTCCCTTTTTCTTTCTATTCTTCTCTCTCTCTCTCTTTCTCTCTATCTCTCTCTCTATTCACCTTGTTCATCTCTCTCTCTCTTTCTGTCTCTCTCTCTCTCTCTCTCTTCCTCTCCTTCTATTGTATACCCCTCTTCGTTCTGGAGAGGTCTTTTAGTTGACGGGCTTGAGGCGATCATAATACTATTGTCTTGCCACTAAAAGAATAATAGTCTGAAATTATTATATAATATCTCTCTCTCTATTCATGTTGGTCTTCTCTCTCCCCCCCCTCCCCCTCCTCTCTCTCTCCCCCTCTCCCCTCTCCTCTCTCTCTCTCTCTCTCTCTCTCTCTCTCTTCAGTACTCCTCTTCGTTCTGGAGAGGTCTTTTAGTTGACGGTCTTGAGGCGATCATAATAATAATGTCTTGCCACTAAAAAAATAATAGTCTGAAATTATTATTTAACATCTCACTCTTTCTATTCATGTTGGTCTTCTCGCTTGCTCTCTCTCTCTCTCTCTCTCTCTCTCTCTCTCTCTCTCTTTCTGTTGTGTACCCCTCTTCGTTCTGGAGAGTTCTTTTAGTTGACGGTCTTGAGGCGATCATAATAATGTTGTCTTCTTCTCATTCTTCTCTCGCCCGGATGATCGCTAGTCGTTCTTTTAGTTCGGAGATAATACGAGAATTTCAACAAAAGGGATTTTTAAACTTATCTCTTTTATTAACACATCGACGTCTCCATTTTTAACTAGCCACTGGAGTCACTCTACCAGCGCCCCATCCCCCATACACACACACACTGGGGAGCAATTTCCCCAAGATACGAAATTAAGACGTCTGCATTCTTCGACTCGTAAAACTTAACTCCACAAAATAACTTTCTCTCTCTCTCTAAAATTACCAAGTTTGGTCGTCCTGGGTAAGACGTTAAACTACGTCCAGCAGCAAAGCCTCTGATCAGGAGATTTTGAGATGTGTGGAACCACCTCTTAATTGCTGGTGTTCCCAGGTGCACCCTGACCCAGGGTTGTAGCACCTGTTAGGGTCCCAGCTATGGGCAAATAGTTAACTATTACCAGCAATACTTTTTGAAAAAATTATTAACAGCAGTACAATTTTGAAGGAAATATATTACCAAAAACAGGTTTTTGACAAAACAAAATATTACCAGCAATAAAAATTTTGACGGCATTAAATAACCCATTGTGGTTGATATGCCGTAAAACAAAATAAACCAAACCAATCTAAACCAATGAATACATATTCTATTCATACGAACCTATCCTAAAAATGTTGTCGGCATTAAATAACCCATTGAGATTGATATGCCGTAAAACAAAATAAACTAAACCAATCTAAACCAAAGAATATATATTCTATTCATACGAATCTATCCTTAAAATGTTGTCGGAATTAAATAACCGATTGAGGTGTTTATATGCCGTCAAACAAAATAGACCAAACCAAACCAAAACCATCTTTGGATCAGCCAATCAGAATCGGCATCCCTATTTTGTCTGCCATCTGACCGTAAAGGTCTGAGCAAAATACACTGCCACTAAAAAATAATAGTCTGAAACTATTATCTAACATTTCTTTATCTAACCATAAAAAATCATTCTTCTCTCTTTCTGCCATTCTATCTCTCTTTCTATCTTTTTTCCTTCTAAATCGATTTTCCATAATATCTAATTTTCTCTCTTTGTTTTTTATTTGTAATCTCTCTCTCTCTCTCTCTCTCTCTCTTTCTCTCTCTCTCCTTTTAATCTTTTAAATTCTCTCTCTCGGGCTCCTTCTCTCGACATCTCCATTTTCTCTGTCTTCAACTCGATCTCTCTCTCTCTCTCTTCCCCCTCTCTCTATGTATATATCATTTTCTCTCTTCGTTTCTCTCTCTGTCTTTATTGTTCTCTCACTCTATTTCTCTCCTAATTTCACTCAACTAGGTTCTCTCTGACAACGTCTCTTTTCGTTAATATCTGTCTATATTTCTGAGATGAAGTATTGTAACTATTTACACTATTCGGACTGTTGTCCACATCTTTATTTCCATATCCAGGACGTTTCGGCCGTTGTACGCTCCTGCCTTCTTCAGGAGCTGCCTATATTTCTGAGATGAAGTATTGTAACTATTTACATTATTTACACTATTCGGACTGTTGTCCACATCTTTATTGCCATATTCACGACGTTTCGGCCGTTGTACGCTCCTGCCTTCTTCAGGAGCTGCCTATATTTCTGAGATGAAGTATTGTAACTATTTACATTATTTACACTATTCGGACTGTTGTCCACATCTTTATTACTATATTCACGACGTTTCCGCCGTTGTACGCTTCTGCCTTCTTCAGGAGCTGTCTATATTTCTGACATGAGGTATTGTAATTATTTACACTTTTTTTAAATTGTTCGGACTTCTTTTCTCATCTTTATTGTCATATTCACGAACTTTCAGCCATTATATGCTACAACCTTCTTCAGGATCTGTCTATATTTCTGAGATGAGGTATTGTAAATATTTACATTATTTAAATTCTTCTCGGCCTTGAGGACAGATGGCCTAGTGGATAAATGCGTTGGTAAGATCAATAACTGACTACTGAAAAAATTGGAGAGTTTAGATAACTGAGACATCAGAAAGAGGCATGGCATGTGAAACTAGAAGCAACTACCCCGATGGACGAAATAAATGGGTCAGTTCAAAATTCCAAACACCTGAAGAAGGCCGGAGGTACAGCGATCATATCGTCGGAAATATGGTAATAAAAATGACGACAACAGTCCGAATAATGTAAATAGTTACAATAACTCATCTCAGAAATATAGAGAATTTCTGAAGAAGGTTGGAGCGTACAACGGCCGAAACGTTGTAAATATGGCAATAAAAACGAGGACAACAGTCCGAATAATGCTAAAAGTCTCTTTTTCTTTTAAGTTTCCATTTCTCTCTATCTCACCCTATCTTTTTCTCTCCTCATTTCTCTCTTGGTTTTTCTCACCTTCTAAATCACGTTCTCTCTTTTCCTTTATTTTCTCTATCTTTCTTTCTTTCTTTCTTTCTTTCTTTCTTTCTCTCTCTCTCTCTCTCTCTCTCTCTCTCTCTCTCTCTCTCTCTCTATCTCATGTTTTTCACTCTCTCGTTTCCATTTTCCCTCTCTATCTTTGTTTCTTGCTTTATTTTCTCTGCCCACTCTCTTTAGAGTCTCTACATTTCCCTTCTCTCTCTCTTCCTCTCTCTATCTCTCTCTCTCTATCTCTCTCTGTCTTATTTCTCACTCATTTTTTTACTCTCTCTACCTCTCTGTTTATGTACTTTCTAAGATTTGTCTCGTCCTCAGTTTCTCTCTGTCAGTCTCTCTTGCTATACACACACAGACGCACACACAGACGCACACATACAGACGCACACACAGACGCACACATACAGACATACACACACAGATTCACACTCAGAGACACACAGAAACATTTTTATAATTTTCGAATAAGATGTTGTATATCAGGATCGAAATTATGGATAAAATTTTCTTTTTTTTTTTTTACAATATTTTTCACTCTGTACAAGGCCCAAAAGCCACTCGAGGTAGAGGGTTACAGAGTAAGAAGCACAGTTTATGTGTATATGTGGGAACGACGACGATTAAACCTAGACCTGAAGAGGTTAAGACTGTAGAGATCGGGAAAACATCCTCTTAGGAGTCGGCTCCACAAAGCAATCTTTCGTGGGAAGAAGTTGTTCAAGTGGAACTTACATCTCCCCAATGAAATACGGAGGCAATGAGGGTAGTTCGCTGCAATGGGCGTGGCAGGGCGGGTCTTAGCCATCAAGGTTAGAACTGGTGGAACTAAGGAATGGAGTTCAGCTGAAGACTTTCCATGGAAATAGCGATAAACAGCAAGAGCCTTGCGACATTTCGTCTGTGAAAAAAAAAAGAGATTTCAGGATAGAAAATAATTCATCACCCACAAGGGCGAGGAGGCGATTTGGGATTCTATCTAGACTGGAATTTGAAGACTGGGCAGTTTGTTCTGTTGTTTTTGTTCAAGCAATTCCGGCAACCTCAGTCATTATAACGAAACTTGTGCTCCATTTTGGTAGACAAAATTTCATTGGCTGCGTCCTGGTATTTTATTCTGAGCTGAAAGTCTGAGACCGCACCAAAAAATCACTTAAATCTAAATATCTGGAAAGCCCTTTTTTAACTCCTGTCAGAAAATATCATACAGAAACCCGAAGACGTGTTTGAATAGAGAAAGATGTCTTCCAAAAGCTAAGCAAACTATTAAGAAACGGGAAAATTTCAGTAGAAAAAAAAAGCTACTGAACGTTGATGTAATATCAGTTCTCGTATTAGGGCAAGCTGATATTTTATTTTACTTAGAAAATCATCATTGCACTCAATGTAAAACCTGGAGATTGATACGATAAGTTTTATAACTAAAAATTAGATTCATAACTCTCAGTAAGTTTTGAGCATTTAGTTTTAAATATCATCTGAGACATGTACAGAAATACTTAATTCCCACAGTTTTTTTGCTTACAAACGGACTTCAAAATTTTACTATTTCAAGAATAAATCCAAATAAAGTTGATATTTTTTTGTATTAGATACATTGAATGAAAAATATATTCAAACCAGAATTCTAATTATGAATCACTACAAGCAAAATGTACAATTTATTTACTGTATTCGATAAATAATAATTGTAAAAAAAAATTCTAAAAGATTACAAAATGGATGAATCAGATGTGTTAGATTATTTGTTAAAAGATAATAAAACAAAAATTGATAAAAGTGTAAATAACATCATAGTACTGCTGAGTAGAAATTATAAAATGTTTTAAATTTTCATTGTATTGAAAATCAGACTAAAACTACTGCATTGCATAATATATTACAACATAATATAACTAATTTGTTCAATAAAATTTCACTTTGAAGTAAATGAAGGTCTTATTTGATGGTAAAATGATTTAGTAATAATGTCCTTGTGCTATGCATCTTATCCATGCAATGGTGTTTTCACATCTGCCACCGACCAAGTTTGTTTGAATTTACAAACAATTTTTCCATTTGCACTCTTGAAACTTTAAAAAATTGTTTGATTGTTAATCTTTCCATGGTAGTTGAAAGAAAAAGAAGAAATCATTAGACGCTTAAATTTAATTCACATTTAAAATCGCTCCAAATTATTGGAACATCCTTTATATATATATATACATACATATATATATATATATATATATATATATATATATATATATATATATATATATATATATATATATATATATATTTATAAAAGATTGCAAACAATGCTACTCAATAAATAAGGTTTGTTAGATCATAATTAATAAAAAATATATAAATATGTATATAATATTGCTGGGTACAAATTATAAGACAAAATGTTTTAAATTTGCATTGTTTATCGAAAATCACACAAAAACTACAGCACTGTATAACATATTACATCATAATATAGCTAAATTGTTTAATATAAATTTCTTTTGATGTTGTTATTGAATGGCAGAAAGATTTAGTAATAATCTGCTTGTGCCATGAATCTTGTCCATATAGAATATGTAAAGCTTTATTAAATTATAAATTTTATAAGGCTGTGATATAAGGTTTTCCTTGATCTCCAGAATGAAATTCCAATGTTACGATTTTAAACTTAAAATTATTATTTTAAACTTTTTTTTCCTCTAAAAACGGTAAGGATTTGTAAAAGGATATTTTGTTTCATTATCATTTGAACCCCCAACTTTCAAATCGAGAGCAATACCACTTTTTAGTCTAGGTTCGAAACCATGCCGTTGGAATTTCCTTATTACCACTTTAATTTAGTGACAAGGCTTTTTGAGAATTAAACCAAAATCTTTTCTTTTTAGCATATATTCCTCTGTGTGTGCGGAGGAATAATGTCTTTTGATTTAGTAGGACCCAAATATGTTAGTCAGTCTTATGCCTTACAAATTGGTTGAATTTGTTAAACTATTTTATTCCAACATTTGATAATCATATTTATCCTGAAACTGAAACTAATGACTGATGGCTTCTAAAGACGTACATTTTAAGCGGTTTTAAAAGCAATTTTAAAAACCCCTTTGTGTCTATTGGACATTAGGGAAGAGGTTGATTATAGAACCGTGGTATTGCTCTCGATTTGAATGTTGCGGGTTCAAATGATAATGAAACAAAATATCCTTTTCCAAATCCTTTTTTTAAAAATCATTTCCGCAAAAAACGGTAACAATTTTGAAAAAATATTTTTTTATGTCATCATTTTAAAGCCAAACTTGTAAATTGAGTGCGGTGCCATAGTTTCAAAATCGATCCTCTGCCCTATTCTTCTATATGTCTCTTTCTGTATCTCTTTTCCCTCACGTTTTCAGTTACTCTCTTTCTTTCTTTTCCTATCGTTCTTCCTTTCTTTCTATTTTTCTTTCTTTCACTGACTCTCCCTATCTATCTATCTATCTATCTATCTATCTATCTATCTCTCTCTCACTGACTCTCTCTCTCTCTCTCTCTCTCATGTCTCTATCTATTTTCTTCTTTCTTTCAACACGCCCCCCTTTCTACTCTCTCAATTCTTTTAATTCAGTTTATTCCGTTTTCTTTATTTCTTTCTTTATTTCTTTCTTTCTTTCTTTGCCGTCTCCCCTTTCTCTTCTTCTTCGTAAACCATTCAATCTTTCTTTCGTTTTTTTTCTTTTTCTCACATTTTTTATCTCCTTACAATCGATCTTCCACTGCTTCTGTCTTTCTTTCTCTTAGTATTAGTCTTTCTTTAACGTCTCTCCTCTTTCTCAAAAGCAAATTTCTTCTTCTTCTTCTTCTTCTCTTCTTCTTCTTCTTCTTCTTCTTCGTCGTCGTCGTCGTCGTCTCCTTTTTCGTCTACTTCTTCTTCTTCGTCTTCTTCTTCGTCTTCTTCTTCTTCCCCGTCTTCATCTTCTTCTTCTTCTGCGCCTTCTTCTTCGTCGTCTTAATCTTCTTCTTCTCCCTCTTCTTCTTCTTCTTCTTCTTCATTGTCGTCGTCGTCGTCTTCTTTTTCGTCTAATTCTTCGTTTTTTTCCTCTTCGTCGTCGTCTTCGTCGTCGTCGTCTTCTTCGTCTTCCTCTTTGTCTTTTTCTTCGTCTTCGTCGTCGTCTTCCACTTCTTTTCTTCTTCCTCTTCTTCTTCTTCTTCCTCTTCTTCTTCTTCTTCTTCTTTTATGCTATCATTCGTTCTCCTCCACTTCCTCTTCTTCTCCAATCGCCATTATTTATATTTTACTTTTTCTTCTTCTATACACTCCCTTTCTTCTTTTTCTTTTCTCTTTTTGTCTCTCTCTCTCTCTTTCTCTCTCACTCTCTATCGCTTTACCTCTTTTTCTTACTTTCACTTTCTCTCTCACACAACACACATACATACACACACACACTGGCCATACAGTTTTTCGTCTTTCTTCATTTCTTTGTTTTCTTTTTCTTCTTCAATTGTCTTCTTCTCTCTCTCTACCTCTCCCCCTCTCTCTCTCTCTCTCTTTCTCTCTTGTTCTTTGCTCCTCTTCTTCTTCTTCTTCTTTCACTTTCCCCCTCTCTCTCTCTCTCACACATACACACACAAACACATACACACTGACCATTCACAGAACTTTTCTTTTTCTCTGTTTTCTTTTTCTTTTCTATCGTTTTCTTTTCTTTCCCTCTCTTTCTCTTTCTCTCTCTCTCTTTCTCTCTTTTTCTCTGTTTTTCTCTTCCTCTTTCTTTCTCTTTCTCCTCTCACTCTCTCTCTCTTTCTGTTTCTCTCTCTTTTTCTCTCTCTCTCTTTTTCTCTTTCTCTTTCTCGCTTTCTCTCTCTTTCACGCTTTCTCTCTCTTTCTCTATCTTTCTCTTCTTCTCACTCTCTCTTTCTCTCTCTTTCTTTCTCTTTTTCTCTTTCTCTTTCTCGCTTTCTCTTTCTTTCTCCCTCTTTCTCTTCTTCTCACTCTCTCTCTTTCTCTTCTTCTCACTCTCACTCTCTCTCTTACACTTTCTCTCTCTTTTTCTCTCTTTCTCTTTATCTCTCTTTCTCTTTATCTCTCTTTTTCTCCTTCCCTTTCTCGATTTCTTTTTCTCTGTCTTTCTCTCTCTTTTACTCTTTCGCTTTCTCGCTTTCTCTTTCTCTCTCTCCTTCACGCTTTCTCTCTCTTTCTCTTCTTCTCACTCTCTCTCTCTCTCTCTTTCTCTTTCTCTCTCATTTTTTCTCTTTTTCTGTTTCTCTTTCTCGCTTTCTCTTTCTGTCTTTCTCTTTCTTTCTCTCTCTTTCTCTTCGTCTCACTCTCTCTCTCTCTTTCTCTCTCTTTTTCTCTTTCCCTTTCTCGCTTTCTCTTTCTCTCTCCTTCTCTTCTTCTCACTCTCTCTCTCCTTCTCTTCTTCTCACTCGCTCTCTTTCTCTTCTTCTCACTTTCTTTTTTTCTCTCTTTTTCTCTTTCCCTTTATCTCTCTTTTTCTCTTTCCCTTTCTCGCTATCCTTTTCTCTCTCTCTCTTTTCTCTCTCTCTCTCTTTTCTCTCTCTCTCTCTTTTCTCTCTCTCTCTCTCTCTCTCTCTCTCTGAACACACACATTCTCTTTCTTTCCTTTGTGTTTCGTTTCTTGCCACTGTCCGTAATCCGTCGTCGCGATTTTGAAAATGATGATCCAACATTATTTTGCCTTGTCGCTCAGAAATACGAAGCAGTTACCCATTTTTTCCCGACTTAATTTACCATTCTTCTTTTTTTATTATTATTTTTATTCTTTCTTTCTTCTTTTTTCTTATTATTTTTTTTATTTTCACAGATAATGTGTTGCTTACCCAAAACATAAACACGATAGCTCAGTTGAGTTAGTCATGGGAAAAGCCTGGAAAGAAAGGTCGAAAAGAAAAGAAAGAAGTTCTCAGGAGGTGGCAAGTCACACCATACAGACGTACTAACAATTTGATGACCCAATTGGCCGATAGCAGTCTCTATATGAATTGAAATGATTTGCGCTTAAGTAACGAAGTCTCAGCTTGTCTACGTCACTTCAATTGGATTCCTGACATGGACATCCGGACCTTCGTTTCTCGCTCCGACAAATAACGTGCTATATATTTCAGCTACGATCGTCTAGCGGCGAAAGATAAGACTACCGCTTAATTAGGAATCTTAGATAATACTAAGTGTGCCACTCCGTCTAGCAGATCTCGACTAATTTGTCTATTGCAATGGTTTAACAAACACCCGAGACTTCAGTCTGGGCTCACTTCATGTGTCTTGCCTATGGCTAGGACTCCTGACAATTAATTGGTTTGCAAAAGCAATAAAAAAAAAAAAGAAAAAAAAAACGGATATAGTTTTAAAACTAATGATATCAGTGCTTGCTGCTTATATAGCTCCAGGATAACAACCAAGAAAGATTTGTGTTTCTCGTATTACACATTGCGTAAAAGAGTGTGGAAAATTGTGGGCGTATAGACGCGCACCTTTTAGCTAAAGTCTTGTTTCCAAGTTAATTAATGCCTAATAATGTTGTTACTATCATTATACAGGTGAAAGGTGGTGTAGTGGTTATTAACACGGGGAACGAAAATAAGCAAAACGGGTTCAAATTGCTATAGAGGAAAGGCGCAAACCCACTTCTCCCTGGATCAGTCAGTTAAGTGCCATACATGATACACGCTTGGGTGATCGTGTCTAACTAGTGAAATTTTCTTCCAGTAGGTTATCATTTCTTTCTGCAATAGACTGGTTGCCAACCAAGGCTATATGAACCAATATGTCCTGTTATTTAACCCGTAGCTGGGGAGTAGTGATAGATTCATACAATTCAGAAGAGTATTTGCGCGTAAGTGAATATAACTGGAATTCGAACTCGGCTCTCCAATTTCTCATTGGCTTATGACACCACACCGCACACCCTATCCTTGAATACTAGATTTGTTATCGGATATACTGATAAGGACCTTGATAAGACTTACAGCTAAATCAGTTGTTCTTTCCTGGTGTTCTTCACAAAAAAACAAAAAAAAAAAAAAAAACGTAGAGAGGACATGGGCGCCGCTAAATAATCTCTTCTTTTTTTTTTTTCGTAATAAAAAGGGGGAGTACCAAGATAAAAACGTTTTCGGTCGATACGCTCTCCGGGCTTCAAATTACATAACGAATAGTCAAAACAAAATACTAACTTCGTATATTATCAAATTCGTCTTCAGCGCACCTGGAACTTGCTATGTACTTTAACAAATTTTATATTATTTTGCTTGCAAAAATTCTTTCATAATTCCTAAAATTATTAATTTTCTTTTGTCTTTTCATATCTTTCTCTGTCTGTCTGTCTGTCCCTCTCTCTCTCTCTCTCTCTCTCTCTCTCTCTCTCTCTCTCTCTATTTCCACATATACAGTGACACGCAAAAATTTACAACACATTACAAAAATTGTTTTTTAGATATTTCTAATACAGTTATATTAATGAAACTTTTACTGCTCGTGGGACATATATATATATATACTAGCAGTAGTGCCCGGTGTTGCCCGGGGATGTAACAGTAAGAGATAGATCAAGTATCGAGCATCATAAAGACTGAAAAATAAAATTGACAAAGATTATTGTTGAAGGTTGACGGACATGCATGTCTTAATTAGTTTTTTTTTTTTTTTTTTTTTTGGGGGTTTTTTTACGAATTGGTCAAACCCAAACTCAAACAAAAACATTGTTTTCAATCGTTATGAGTCTATCGATTGAATAGAATTTTATTATAAACAATTGTCTTGTAAATGGAATTTTTAAAGCATTCTGAATGTAAAAATAAAGAAAAAAGTGTGCAAAACAATAAGAAACACTACCTGCCAAAAAAAAAAGTGAAGTTTTGTTGAAATCGTTTGAAAAATGTAGGAAATCCGATCCCATATATAAACGAACACACACACACACACACACACACACACACACACACACAACCTGGGTTTTATAAGTAAAACGCCATATGAGTTGTCCCCCTTTCATTCTCGAAACAGCGATGCCTCTTAATCGTGTTTTCAAATTGATTTTTTTGCAAAAACAATTGTGTTTTTCCAATTTTGGGCACTGTCAGAACCACCGCAAGGTAATTTTACGTAGTCCTGTGAAGTTTTGTTGAAATCGGTTGAAAAATATAGGAAATCCGATCCAATATATAAACGAACACACACACACAACCTGGGTTTTATAATAAGTATGATTCAAACAATCAAATTTTTTAAAAAACCTCCCAAAAAAAATATCCCACGAAAAAATCATTTTGTAACTGAAAGATTTAGAACATATTTTTTTATTTGCAACAGCTTTTTTCCTTTTTTTTTTTTTTTTTTTTATAAAAGTGTTTACTAGAATGTTCCAAATTAGGATGGGTTTTCTTTTTCGAACGTTCCAGATTCATTTTATGATTGCTTTCAGGAATGATTAAAAGTATTGCGTCATTCTTTTTTCTGTCAACCATCCTCTAAACATTGACAAAATGGAGAAAAGCAAAATAATTGATCAAGACCTCCATAAACATATTGCTACCTTCATATAAATGGACTTTAGTTATAGGAGGATATCTAGTTAGTTCAATGTGCCATTAAGGTCAGTTGGTACGATAGTTCGTCACTGGAGGGAGTGTCATTCCGTTCGTTCCCCCAAAAACCTCGGGTCGTCCTAGAAAGTTAACAGAACATACGGCAAGATGATTGGCGGGAAAAGTTGGCAATGAGCCCCGAGTTACGCTTAAAGAACTTCAGGGAGGACTAGAAGTAAGTGGAGTAAAAATGAGTGCGGATACAATTAATCGTTCACTTCATTGATATGACATCTTTTCGAGGATTCCAAGGAAGCAAAAGAAAAACACTTCTTAAGCGAAAACACGTTCTTGCTAAGACTGGATTTTGTAAACGAGCATTGTATTAAACCCGCAGTATTATTGAGAAAATGTACTTTGGTCAGACGAAACGAAAATTGAACTTTTTGACAGAAATGCTGTAGCAAAAAGAAGGGTATTTAATATTCTCTGAAGAATACTATCCCACCAGTAAAATTTGGTGACGGATCAATCATGATCTGGGGTTGATTTGGTGCCCAATGTGTAGGGAACATTGAAATAATAGAAGGCAGGATGAATGGAGCATGTTATAGGGATATTTTGGAGATAAATTTACGTCAGTGGGCACATTCGCTAGGCTTGAAACCAGGTTGGATCTTTTAATGAGACAACGATTCTAAACATACTGCAAAGGTTACAAAATCATCGTTAATTTCAAATAGTATAGAGGTTCTGAAATGGCCAAGTCAATCTCCAGATTTCAATCCGATTGAAAATTTATGGAGAGAGTTAAACATGAGAATTCAAAGAAGGCACACGCAAAACCTGCAGGAACTAAAGGAATTTTGTCGTGAAGAATTGAAAAATATTAGACAAAAAACATGCAAGAAATTCCCAAGGGACTTACTCGAAACGCCTACATACTGGAATTAGTAATAACGGTTACGCTACGAAATATTAATGGAGGATTTAATTAATGTATTATAAACTTTTGCGTTATTAAATATTGGTTTTTCTTCGTGGGATATTTTTATTGATTATTTTTTAAATTTGATTGATTCACTAAAGACTGAAACATATGTGTTATTAGCAGTAAAGGTTTCATAGAAATACCTAAAGAAATATTTTTTGTAATGCGTTGTAAACTTTGGCGGCACACTGTATCCATCTCAGTCTGTCCATTATCTATCTATCCATCCATCTATATATCTATCTATCTCATTCTATTCCTATCTATCTATCTATCTATCTATCTATCTATCTCATTCTATTCATATCTATCTATCTATCTATCTACTAAAGGCTTAAACATATGTACTATTAGCAGTAAAAGTTTCATTAACCTGTGTTAGAAATACCTAAAGAAACATTTTTTTTGTAATGATTTAAACTTTTGCAGGGCACTGTATCTATCTCAGTCTGTCCATTATCTATTCCTATCTATCTATCTATCTCATTCTATTCATATCACTCTATCTATCTCATTCTATTCATATCATTCTATTCATATCAATCAATCAATCTATCTATCTATCTATCTATCTATCTATCTATCTATCTCATTCTATTCATATCAATCTATCTATCTATCTCATTCTATTCATATCAATCAATCAATCTATCTATCTATCTATCTATCTATCTATCTATCTATCTATCTATCTATCACATTCTATTCCTATCTATCTATCTATCTATCTCATTCTATTCATATCAATCTATCTATCTCATTCTATCCATATCTATCTATCTATCTATCTATCTATCTATCTATCACATTCTATTCCTATCTATCTATCTATCTATCTATCTCATTCTATTCATATCAATCTATCTATCTCATTCTATCCATATCTATCTATCTATCTATCTATCTATCTATCTATCTATCTATCTATCTCATTCTATTCATATCAATCTATCTATCTCATTCTATTCATATCAATCTATCTATCTATCTCACTCTATTCATATCAATCTATCTATCTACTAAAGGCTTAAACATATGTATTATTAGCAGTAAAAGTTTCATTAATCTGTGTTAGAAATACCTAAAAAAAAAAAATTTAATGTTTTAAACTTTTGCGGGGTACTATTCATACACAGGCGCGTTTTTTTTTCTTACATAGGAGGATCAATTTACAAGGAAATAAATGAATGTTTAGTCGATAGATAGAAGAGTCGAGAAAGAGAGGGCAAAGAAATTAAAAGAGAGAGTGTGAGAATGAGGGGGAGGTCGAGTGAGAGCAACGAAAGAAAAAGAGAGAAAAATAGTGAAAGAATGAAAAAGAAAGTTTTGCCGACAGACAGAGAAACCGAGAGAGGGAAAGGAAAGAAATTAAGAAAAAAGATGTGTATATTTTTGCGCGCTTGTCTGTATGTGTGCGTGCATGCGTGCGTGTGTGTTCACTTTCCTTCTCTCTCAATCAACCTTTCCCTTTCTTTCTCTCTCTCTCTCTCTCTCTCTCTCTCTCATAATTTCTCTTTTCTTCTGATATTTCTCTGTCATTCTTTGTTGTCTCACTTCAATTTTGTTCACTTTATCTATCCTACATATCCTCATAATCTATAATTCGTTACGTCCACAAAACAACCCCATTCGGTAAACCTCTACCCTGAGTGGCTCCCGGGCCTTGTAAAGGCTAAACCTCAGATGAAAATCACAAGGTTGACTTATCCTCAATCCTTCTGAATTCCTTTGTTAAAACGGAAGTCCTATTCATATAGCTTCTTCCCGAGACGAAGTTTCTCTGATCGCAACAAACCTAACCTCTTCAAACCAGGGTCAACCATTATTTACCCAACATATGCACTGCTTACTTCCTCCTTTACAGCAACCCCATTCAGTAACCCTCTACGTTGAGGGGCTCTTGGACCTTATATTTCTGAGATGAGGTATTGTAATTATGTACCTTATTCGAACTGTTGTCCTCATCGCTCGGCCCGGTGGCTAGGATCAAAGTGTAGTATCTGCGCTTTGTGAGCTGCCGGGTCGGGTGTCTGTCGAACTCTCTGCTTGCAGAGAGGAACCCAGACGAAGCTCTGCCGAAGGGTAGGGTTTCGTTGGGGGAGGTTGACGGAACTGGCCCGCCTCGGCGGGTTTGGATGGTTATTTATTTTTGGCTGGGCCTACGGGCTCAGAGATACCCACATTAAAAAGGCCTTGTGCCACATTCGATCCCCGTGGGTGGATTGATAAATACCATCTTTATTGTCATGTTCACGGCGTTTCGACGACCGTTGAACACTCCAGCCTTCTTCAGATGATTGGAATTTTGAACTGAACCCTTTATTTCGTCCACTGTGGTAAATTGTTCTAGTTCCACGTAACATGTCTCAATTATCTCCCCTTAACTATCCACGTATTTGTTCACCACTGCTGTGGCCAGGTATTGAACTTACAACTCTTTGGGTCAAGTTACTGGATCCAACTTCTGCGCTATGTATCATTGAGAACATCAGTGTATGAATTTTTGGGACTTATTTACCAGAGCTCATATTACAATTTTGTTGTTATTATTGCTTTTCTGTAGCACTCCTTATTACTGGTTCCCATATTGTATTCATTTCTATGCTTGGTCGGCTCAGGATATTTTTGTCGCTTAGCATATGTGCTGATTCCTTAAGTTTTCGTATTTTCCAGTGTTGTTCTCTGCCTATTATTTCAGCCTCATGCCACAGGGAGCAGTGATTTTCCTTTTACCTCCATATGTGGTCAGCTACGCCTGGTTTTTTGTTTCCCCTCGAGTTACGGCTTTACGATGTTCTTGCAGTCTTACCTTAAAGGGGTGGGTCTTCTTTCTCCTTTATATTTCTTACCAAAGCTGCACGGGATGACGTACGTTTTTTTCCTATCATTTTTCTCTTTCACTCATTTTTTTCTTTTTCGGCGTCTCTCTCTCTCTCTCTCTCTCTCTCTCTCTCTCTCTCTCTCTCTCTCTCTCTCCCTTTTGTTTCTTCAACTTCCTCTCTTTTCGTATTACTCTTTCTTTCTTACTGCAGTTTCACTTGTGTTCGTATTTGCCGTCTCTCTCGAAATCCATCTTCTCTCATTCTATTATTCTTACCCCCTTCTTTCCTTCCCTTATTCTCTCTCTCTCTCTCTCTCACACACACACACACACACACACACACACACACACACACACACACACACACACTCTCTCTCTCTTAATTTCTTTGCTTTTTCTCTCAACCCTTCTATCGGCTAAACTTTTTTTCCCTTTCATTGTAAACTGTTCCGCCTATGGAAGAAAAAGCTATAAGCATACAACATAATAAATCATATTTTAACTCTCTTCTTTTATTCCCTTACTTTCTCTTTCCCTCTCTCCCTCTCCCCCTCTCTCTCTCTCTCTCTCTATCTATATATCTATTTCTCTCTCTTATTTTCTTTGCTTTCTCTCTCGAATCTTCTATCTATCGGCTAAACTTTTTTCCTTTCATTGTGAATTGATCCACCTATGTAAGAAAGGTGGCGTAATGGATAGTGGCTCGGATTGAGGAATCGGAGAGCAGAGTTCGAATTCCATTCAAATCCATTAGATTCACTGATGTGTTAATACCCTTGGGAAAGATATAAATACTATTCTCACCCCCAGTTATGAGTAAACAGCAGGACAGGTCGGGTTCTATAGCCTTGGATGGCAACTTTCTTTTCAGAAAGAAATTGCAAACTATTGCGGGAAAAAGAATCTCGTCATGTATCGAAAGATACATGATCGCCTAAACGTGTATCACGCATAGCATATAAATGAATGACTGACTTTCTAGTCAAATCCATTACATTCACTTACGTACCTTGGAAAAGGTATGGATCCTCTTCTCCCCTAGCTATGGGTAAAATAGCAGGACAAACCGGGTTCTATAGCCTTGGATGGCAACTGGTCCACCGCAGAAAGAAATGCCAACCTATTGCGGGGAAAAAAAATTTGCCTCGTCAGTCATGTATCGAAAGATACATAATCGCCTAAGCGTGTATCACGCATGAATGATTTTCTAGTCGAATCCATTGCATTCACTTACGTGCTAATACCCTTGGGAAAGGTATGAATTCTCTTCTTCTCCACCCCACCCATCTACGGGTAAATAGCAGGACAGACGGGGTTCTATAGCTTTGAATGGCAACTGGTCTACCGCGGAAAGAAATGGCAACCTACTGCGGAAAAAATCTGCCTCGTCAGTCATGTATCGAAAGATACATGATCGCTTAAGTGTGTATCACGTATGGCACATAACTGACTATGTAAGAAAAAAACAACATACAACATAATGAATTGTATTCTTACTTACAAAACCTCAAAGGATTTCAAGTTAATTGTTTTAAGTTAATATTTAAATTATTTAAATAAAATTCGTATTTCAGACGACCGCGATTCGCTACCCATCATCATTGGCGCCGATCCGATCAAGTTCGTCACCTCTTTTGTATAGTTGAGCTCAGAATTTCACCTCACTCTGGAGACCTCCTCACGAAGACCACCAGCAGACGTTTGGGCACTTTGACGTGGTGTAATGGTTAGCAAGCTGGCCCTGCTAGATCAATTACGACTGGATAGTGAGTTCGATCCTCACTGGGTGCGCCACACTTTCGTCCTTGTGCCACATCTAAGATACACTTAGAAAATCATTTTGAGCACCTCAGCGTAGTGTAATGATTAACAAGCTTGACTCGTTAGAAGACTTATGACTGAGTAGTGAATTCGTTCCTCACTTGGTGTCCCATACTTTCGGACTTGTGCCACTTCTAAGGTACGCTTAGAAAATCATTTAAAGGTACCTCGGCGTGGTGTAATGGTTAACAAGCTCGTCTCGTTAAAAGAGTTACGACTGGAGAGTGAGTTCGATCCTCATTGGGTTCCCCATCCTTTCGACTTTGTGCCACATCTAAGCTACGCTTAGAAAATCAGGATCACCAGCAGACGTGGGCTGGCTGCGGCTTTCATGAGAGATCTCTGGAGAATAGTTTGGCGGCAAGGCGACATCTCCCAACCCATCAAGCTGCGAGTTTAGAACACCACTATCATCTCTGTGAGGCGCCAAGACGTGACCTCCCGGCAAAACCCTCATCTCCCGCGTCCATGGTGTCGATTCCTGCCTTCACAGGACCATCGAGAGGGCACACTGGTCCGATCTGGTGTCCAATGATGAGATCCGCCAGAGAACCGGACAGTCAAGCATCCTCTGCACCATTGCCCAGCTCGGTCACCTTTTACGACGACTTGACAACCAGTTCGACCCGCCGTCTGCAAACTGGAGACGACCACGCAACCGCTGGAAGAAATTTTTGTTGCCTCAACTCTATGTTCCATCTGTAAATAAATCGTCCATCATTCACTATCATATAAAACGATTATTATAGCATAACAGTCGAGGATTGTTTTCTTTGTTTCTGCGGAGTTTTCCTATTTTTTAATACTTTGCTTAGCTTTTTGAAGGCATTTTTTGCTTAATCTTGACATCTCCAATCTGTAGCTCTTATCTTGACTTGCCCCTTTCGCTAACGACTATGAATTCTGTCTTCTTACAACTGATGGTCAGTTCTTTCTTCCCGCTTTCCTTTACTAACTTGTATAGTTTCCAATAAGGGTAAACGTCGTAAAATCCATCAAGTAACCAAACGATCAACAGAAACAGATGAATTCGGCAATTGACATGCTTGAAAAGTCTGTGCAAAGAAATGGGAAAACAAGTACTCCAAAGAAAAAAAAAAAAACGTTTATAAAGAAGAAATTATTACTGAGAAAAACGAAAAAGGAAGCTGTGGAGAGCTGTAATATCCAACATTTCAAGGGACACGGTGCGTAGACAGAGGAAATATTTTGTTTACAAAGCAACTGTTATCAATATAAGGTGTACTTCTAGAATACCCAGAGACTCCAAAAACATACGAATGAAGATTCTAATTTGATCATTAAAATAATTCCACAACGTGATCTATTAATTCTCCAACAGTTTTTTGTGTGTTCGAAAATAAAACGAGAAATAAAATAAAAAAGAATTTTCAATAAATAGTAGAGAAAAAAAAAACAAAATGGCTTCTACGACTTTGAAATCTATCGTCACCAACGTCCTTAAAACACGAACAAGCCTATCTCAAGAAAGATCCGATTTTCGTTGCAGAAAAGAAGAAAAAAAAACATTTTCCAATAAATAAATGAATAAAAATCAGGCGGTGTGTGAAAGATAACGACATATAAAAAGGACGTCGAGAAAGAACGCCATTTTAGTCCCAGGAAAAAAAAAGAAAAAAAACATTCTTCCTAGAAGACACGTCCCTCGCGACTAACATTCAATACCGACTTCTCAATCGGCATAACTCAGCGACAGCCATGTTGCTTGGCACAGTAATCGTATAAAAAAGAAACCAAAGATGACAGCCATTTTCATGGCTACTTCTGCTACACTACCATATTGGTTATCTTAGCATAAAAATAATGAGAGTTATTTATGCTATTAATGTCTTCCGTACATATATTTTTCTTTCTTTTTTCTTTTTCGATTCTGTTTTAATTGTTCGTTTCTTCGTAATCATTTTTTGTCTGTTTATTCTCAATCATTTTTTAATATGACTTCTTTTTTTTTCTCCATTTTATTTCTGCCACTTTTCCTCTCGCCTTTTCTCGTCTGCTTATTTTTTCCCATTCTTTATAATTCGGCAATGTCTTTTTTTTTCCTGAAAGCTGAACGAATTCTTAGAAAGACAGAAGAAAAGACTAACCATAACTCATTCATTGATATCAGCAAAAGAGACTGCCAAAGGTGGGAGTTACCCATTGGAGACATCAAAATTAAGATACATTAGACAAAATATTAAAGGAAAGCACGAAGAAAAGACTAACTATTAGCTGCAAAACGACTGAATTCAAAACGAACCCCTAAAATACGAACGACGTAATAGGAGCGTTAAACTCTATGGATTATTTAATGTTGAACTCTAAATATTCTATACGCAAATTTATTTATGTTTGGAAGATAATAATGGTTTTAGTGAAACAAATCTTACTAATTAACCCATAGCTGGGGGGAAGAAGACATAGATTCATAACATTCGCAAGGATATTTGCACGTAAGTGAATATAATGACGACAACTGAAATTAGAACTCGTCTCTCTGATTAGGAGTAATGGATAGCGACTCGGATTGAGGAATCGGAGAGCCGAGTTCGAATTCCAGTCAAATCCATTACATTCACTTACGTACTAATACCCTTTGGAAAGGTATGAATCCTCATCTTCTCCTCCCATCTATAGTTAAATAGCAGGACAGATCGGGTTCTAAAGCCTTGGATGGCAACTGGTCTACTGCAGAAAGAAATGGCAACCTACTGCGGGAAAAATCTGCCTCGTCAGTCATGTATCGAAAGATACATGATCGCCTAAGCGTGTATCACGTATGGCGTATAACTGAATGACTGACTTTCCATTCGAATCCATTAGATTCACTTACGTGCAAATACCCTTGGGAAAGGTATGAATCCTCTTCTTCTTCTTCCCCCAGCTATAGGTAAATAGCAGGACAGATCGGAATCTATAACCTTGGATAGCAACTGGTCTACCACAGAAAAAAATGGCAACCTACTGCGGGAAAAAGATTTTCCTCATCAGTCATGTATAGAAAGATACATGATCGCCTAAGCGTGTATCCCTTATGGCACATAACTGACTGACTCTCTGATTAACATTTCTGAGCCGTTATCTTTTATACCACCCGCATATCCAAGCTTGTAAGAAGAGAAAAAAAAAACGTTGCATATTCTGAGGATATGTAGGATAGATAACTGTTGACACTAGACATGAAGAGATTAAGATTGTAGCGGCCAGGAAAGCATCTTCTCGGGTGCGTTCAGTTCTGGTAAGATTTGTCTTAGTGGAACTTCTTGCTTACAAATGGAATATAAACGAAATGAGAAATAGATGTCTCCGTCTGGATTGTTGAAACCAAAGAATGTAGCTCGCCTGAACATCTGCCATGAAAATAGTAGTCGAGTAACGATAAGCTAGCGAGGTTTCGCCTGTGGGAAAGTGGTTGTAGTGTACGAGATAATCCATCGTCTACAAGGCCGTGTTAACGATTTTAAACTCCGTCAAGGCTGAAATGTGAGAATTGGTTAGCTCTAGACAGAATATGCTAGCAATACTCTATATTTTTTTGGCTCTTGTAAAGAGTAGGGTACCGACTGGAGTGGTGCAAGACACCGGTCTTTTATCCCGCCTCTTTAACACAGGATCGTATATACGAATTCTACGAGGATTGGGGTTAACCTGACTCTCAATAGCCGTTCCAGACGAGGATCCTCACCTCGTATAAGACCGTTTATCAAGACCGGAATGATTATGAAACGTCAGGGGCTTGTTTTTGTATATATTGAATGCTACAAGCCTGTACCTCCCACAATGAGCTGTGTGAGAAAGGTCATCTCGACTTTTGGAGTTTCACCCATAGATCGTAGTATTGTTTGTCTAGACATTCACTGAAAATCTGTGAATGTCCTCAGGCAGATCGTTGATATAAATCTGAAAAACGATGGGGTCGAGTAGAGATCCTTGTGGGGGTGCTGCATTGATTTTGTGGAGTAGCTGAACACCCTCCCACAAGATGGACTGGTCTAAGACTATTTAAACAGCACTCTCTCTTATTGATTTTAGTGAATAAGATTTGAAAATACGAGATGCTTATGCAGTAAGTTTTTTTTTTTTATTTTAACTTTCTTCAAACAGACAATAGTTTTTAATGAGTTAAAGACAGTCACAAAGAGATCCCGATTTGCTGTTTCGTGTAGTTGTTTGTAGAGTATTTTTTTTATATTTCACCTTTCTCTAAACAAACAATATTTTAAATATTTAAAAATAGTTTTGGCATATTTAAAAAATATTTTCTAGTGAATATTTTTAAGTTAATATGATTTAAAGTTCAAGTTTACCCCGGGAGTTCTATTCCTATTAAAAGCTGTAAACGATCAGTAAAACGTTAAATATGAACTTGTAAAGGAGACCAATTATGACACAAACAAACTGAAATATTTAACTGAATCATAGTGATGTAATGAATATGTATACACCTGGGTTCCCCCTTGCAGTAATATAATTTTCTGGTGTCAGCCATAAGTACAGACTGATGTGGAGGTACAGGAGCACGCCTATTGTCTTCGCCTATTGCCTACCACTACGACGAGGACCAGTCCATTACAGTTACCAGCTAGATTGTCTTACCCGGTTACAATAGCGAACAACCACTTTGCTACTTCGAAAAAATATATCCCTTTCTGGGACATTATCAGTTGGCGACGAGGATGAGATCCAACTGATATGCCCCGGAAAGGGATATATTTCTTCGAAGTAGCAAAGTGGTTGTTCGCTAACCGGGTAGGACAATCTAGCAGGTAACAGTAATGGACTGGTCCTCGTCGTAGTGGTAGCCAATAGGCGTAGCCAATAGGCGTAGGCAATAGGTGTCCTCCTGTACCTCCACATCAGTCTGTATTTATGGCTGACACCAACCAATTATATTACTGTGAGGGGAAACCCAGATGTATGCATATTCATTACATCACATAGTAAAATTAAATTTCATTTCAGAGTTCATGCGTAGATGTTAGAATTATAGAGTTGAGGTAGACTTTAGAAGGAACTGGAAACCCAATCCTAAACGAGTGACTTTCGTGGAAGAAAAGTAATGAGTACAAATTATATGAATCATAAAAACAGATTTTTTTTTCTCTTGTTATTCCATAAATTATAATCAAACTTAATTGCTACATAAATTTCACAACTTCCTCGTATTGATAGTTTAGATCACTGCGTTTCAGACGATTTGTTCTCTGGCCTTCCGAATGTTGTCTGCAGCTAAGAATTTAACGCCTTGCCACATTGAAGTATTCGGATGAGTATTTATATCTTTGTTGTTTGATTACTGCATTTCAAAACAGTTTGTTCTCCATCTTCCCTAATATTGTCGGAAGTTCAGAGATTAAGACCGTTTGCTATGAATTATTCAAACGAGTGTCCTTGTCTTGATTTTTTGGATCGCTGTGTTTCAAACGATTCGTTCTCCGCCTTTCCACTAAAGTCGAAAGTTCAGAATTTTATGCCTTCTCCCATTGAATTATTCAAACGAGTATCATTTTCTTTATTGTTTGGTTGATTGTTTTTAAAACGATGTATTCTCCGGCCTTCCTAATAATGTCTAAAGTTCAGAGATTAAGACCTTCGCCCATGAATTCTTCGACCGAGTCTCCTTGTCTTTATTGCTTGGATCGCTACGTTTCAAACGATACATTCTACGGCCTTCTTAATAGTGTCGGAAGTTCAGAATTTGATTCTTTCACCATTGAATCATTTGGACGAGTATCTGCGTCTTTGTTGTTTGCATTTCAAACGATTCGTACTCCAACCTTCCTAATATTACCGGAAGTGGAAAGATTAACACCTTCGCCCGTGAATTAATCGAACGAATATCCTATTCTTTATTTTTTCTTTCAGTGTTTTTTAAACGCTTCATTATCCGGCTCTCCTAGTGTTATCTGAAGTTCAGACATTAAAACCGACTTCTATGAATTATTCGAACGAGTATCCCTGTCTTTATTGTTTAGATCACTGCATTTCAAACGTTTCGTTCTCCGGCCTTTTCAATATTGTTTTAAGTTCATCCAAATTAGGCATTCGCTCGTGTCCTTATAGCATTTGCTTGTCACATTTTTCATTTATTATGAACCATTTCATGGAAATTATGAAAAAGAAGAAAATAAAATTTATTCATGCATTCACAAAAGGATTTTTTCTTTCACCCACGAGAACGTTTAATATATGCAATGAGTTGCAACATCTTAAAAACAAACAACTATAAAGCACTATAAATAAAATAATCTATAATATCAAAATGATTTTTAATATTATTAAATATTTTTTCAAACAATAATAACCCCAAAATACGTATCAGCTTTTTGTAATGTGTGCACGCATTTAAACAAGCCTGGATTTAATCATGCATAACTGTTTACAAGTTCACAGCATGGCGAACACATATACTTGCACGCATGCGCACTCTAGGGGAGCCCTTGAGCGGACGCATGCGCATAAACTAGTTGGCTGGAATTCCCTGATAACATAGATGGCTTAGTCATCAGCAAAGACAGTCGCTGTGGTTAATGTAAACATACTGGACGAAGAAAAGGTTGGAAATGATTGGACGAGAAAGTAGAAGGAGAAACGAAGAAAGCTGGAGAAAAAAAGAAATATGAATGAATTACATCATATAAGAAATACAATCTTAAATGAAAGAGAAAAAGGAATGAAGGAATAATTGAGAAATAAGAAGAAAGAACGAATGAATAACTGATGAAAAAAAGGACATAACGATGAAAAGTAAAGAAAGAAAGGAAGAAGAAATATAAAAAGCAAACGAGAAAGAGAGCAGTTAAGAAAGAAAGAATATAAGCGAAACATAAAAGAAAAAGAGAGTATAATCAAGAAAGAAAGAATAAAAGAGAAACGTAAAAGAGAAAGAGAGTATAATCAAGAAAGAAAGAATATAAGCGAAACGTAAAAGAGAAAGAGGGTATAATCAAGAAAGAAAGAATATAAGCGAAACGTAAAAGAGAAAGAGGGTATAATCAAGAAAGAAAGAATAAAAGAGAAACGTAAAAGAGAAAGAGGGTATAATCAAGAAAGAAAGAATAAAAGAGAAACGTAAAAGAGAAAGAGAGTATAATCAAGAAAGAAAGAATATAAGCGAAACGTAAAAGAGAAAGAGGGTATAATCAAGAAAGAAAGAATATAAGCGAAACGTAAAAGAGAAAGAGAGTATAATCAAGAAAGAAACAAAAACAAAAACGTGTAATAAAATCATATGTGAATAAAAAAGACAGATTAGTTAAAAAAAAGAAACAAAGAACACAAGTGAGCAATAAAAACAAACATATATATATATATATATATATATATATATATATATATATATATATATATATTTTAATATATAATTTTTAATTTATAATTTTAATATATATAATTTATAATTTTAAAAAAATCAAGGATTATAACATTCATCGAGTGATTAGAAGGCTATTGCATCTCTTAAATTTTGTTAGGGAAGAGATTTCGCCATTTTATACCATTAACTTTACTAATCTACTTTTTGTATAAATGATTCATTGTAATATAAATTGAACTGCACCACAAATTTGATTTCAGAGAACTGATCCGACGTGCAAATTTTCGGGACAACAACTGAGACATTACGCTGCACGCTCCAAAAGTTTGTATTCGTTATCAATAACACATTAAAAAAAAAAAAAAAAACAAATTTCGATTCGCGTTATATTTTTCGTCCCGGATGCTACCTGAATTTTACTAAAAATAAAATAATTGCCATGCCTGAAGATGACTGAATGTACAGTCGAAAGTGCTTATGTATTTAAGAAAGAGCTTATACAGCTTTAATTAAAAAAAAACAAGGATCATAACATTCATCGAGTGATTAGTAAGTTATTGCGTCTTTAAAATTTTGTTAGCAAAGTGATTTCGCCATTTTATATCAACTTTACTAATTTACTTTTGTATGAATGATTCATTGTAATATAAATTGAACTGCACCGCATACTTTATATATATATATATATATATATATATATATATATATATATATATATATATATAGGGTCAGTTGGGCACCGTTTGTGGAAAAAGTACTCCATGTAATTCAATCTGGCAGTATAGTATGCCTGGAAAAGGGATACTGTACTGTCTGGAATTCCCCAGTGCAAACATTTCAGTGTGTTTGGGTTTTAATCTGAGGATTTGGAAAGAGTTGGATGAGTCTAATGATGATTACGAAGGTACGGTAGCTCGGAAAACTCACTCTTACCGTTCTGAATAGAAAGGAAGTCCTAAATTCTTTGGTGAGGGACTCAGACTCAACACGAATGTCCACACCAAGTACTTTGAGAAGGTAGTGCTGCCCTGGGATAAGAGGATAGCTGCTGGAAAATACTAACTCTGGCAACAGGACTCTGCACCATGCCACACAAGGATATATTTAGTGTATTGGGACAGCAAATCATTATTTAAATATATATTGTTAAATATAACAGACAATGAATGTCTATAATGTTTTGATCATAAGCCGCTCTAAGCTTCTTATAGTTGCTTTAATAACAAAATAGCCAATTGCTGGGCAGATTTCTCTCTATTTTCTCCCGAAATTAAAGCAACTATACGGAAAAAAAAGAGAAAGAAAGAAAGAGAAAAAGAGAAAAGGAAAGACAGGAAAAAGTGAGAAGAAAAAAATCAAAATTCGAGAAGAAAGGACAAAGAAAGACAAGAAAAAAGAGAGAATGGAAGAAATTGAAAAAGAGAAACAAAAAAATGCAAAAAGTCGAGAAAAAAACGACAAAGGCATGAAAATGAGAGAAGGAATGAAATCAAAAAAGGAAGAAGAAAAAATGACCAAAAGTCGAAAAAAAATTAAAAAAGAGAGAAAAGAAAAAAAGAGAAGGAAAGAAAGAAAAAGAGAGAAAAGAAAAAAGAAAAGGAAAGAAAGAAAAAGAGCGACGAGAAAAAAGACAAAAAGAGGAGGAGAAAGGAAAAAGAAAGAGAAGAAAGAATAGAAAAGAAAGGAAATACAGACAAAAAGTCGAGAAGAAAGGACAAAGAGATACAAGGAAAAAGAATGAAGGAAAGAAAGGAAAAAGATAAAAAGACAAAATGTCGAAAAGAAAAGACAACGAAATACAAGAAAATAAGTGAAAAGAAAGAAAAGAAGAGAAGAGAAAAAGTCAAAAGTCGAAAAGAACAAAACAAAAAGGAAAAAGAGAGAAGGAAAGAAAAGAAAAGGAGAGACAAGAAAAACGACCAAAAGTCAAGGAGAAAGAAAAAGGACAAAAAAGTGAGAAAAAAGAATGAAAGAAAGAAAGGACAAAGAAAGAGAAGAAAAAAGAATGAAAGAAAGAAAGGACAAAGAAAGAGAAGAAAAAAGAATGAAGTAAAAAAGCGACAAAGAAAGTGAGAGAAAAGAAGGAAAGAAAGAAAGGACAAAGTAATGGACGAAAAAGAATGAAAGAAAGAACAAAGAAAGACAAGAAAAAAGAATGAAAGAAAGAAAGGAGAAAGAAAGAAGAAAAAGAATGAAGGAAAAGAAGAAAGAAAAGAAAAGAAAAAAGGACAAAGAATGGACGAAAAAGAATTAAAGAAAGAAAAGAAAAAAATGAAAGACAAAAAAAAAAGAATGAAAGAAAAAAAGGAGAAAGAAAGAGAAGAAAAGAAAAAAAAAAAAAGAAGGAAAGAAGGGACAAAGAAAAAGAGAAAAAAAGAATGAAAAGAAAGAAAAGACTAAGAAAGAGAAGAAAAAGAATGAAAGAAAAAAGGACAAAGAAAAGAGAAGAAAAAAGAATGAAGGATAAAATGGACAAAGAAAAGAAGAAAAAAAAAAAGAATGAAAGAAAAAAAAAAAAAAGAAAGAGAAAAAAAAGAATGAAAAGGAAAAAGAAGAACAAAGAAAGAAAAGAAAAAAAGAATGAAGGAAATAAGGGACAAACAAAGTGAGAAAAAGAATGAAAAAAAGGACAAAGAAAGAGAAAAAGAAAAAAGAAAAAAAGGACAAAAGAAAAAAAAAAAACAAAGAGAGAAAAAAGGAAAAAGAATTAAAAAAAGAAAGGAAGAAAGAAGGAAAGAAAGAAAAAAAGAATTAAAGAAAAAAAGGACAAAGAAAGAGAGAGAAAAAGAATGAAGGAAAAAAAAGGATAAAAAATGAGAAAAAAAAATGAAAGAAAAAAAGGACAAAGAAGGAGAAGAAAAAAGAATGAAGGAAAAAAAGGGATAAAATAGTGAGAAAAAAGAATGGAAGAAAGATATGATAAAGAAAGAGAAGAAAAAAGAATGAAGGAAAGAAAGGACAAAGAAAGAGAAGAAAAAAGAATGAAGGAAAGAAATGATAAAGAAAGAGAAGAAAAAAGAATGAAAGAAAGAAAGGACGAAGAAAGAGAAGAAAAAAGAATGAAAGAAAGAAAGGACAAAGAAAGAGAAGAAAAAAGAATGGAAGAAAGATATGATAAAGAAAGTGAGAAAAAAGAATGAAGGAAAGAAAGGACAAAGAAAGAGAAGAAAAAAGAATGAAAGAAAGGAAGGACAAAGAAAGAGAAGAAAAAGTATGAAAGATAAAAAGGACAAAGAAAGAGAAGAAAAAAGAATTAAAGAAAGAGAAGAAAAAAGAATGAAAGAAAGAAAAGACAAAGAAAGAGAAGAAAAAAGGATGAAAGAAAGAAAGGACAAAGAAAGAGAAGAAAAAATAATGAAGGAAAGAAGGGACAAAGAAAGTGAGAAAAAGAATGAAAGAAAAAAGGACAAAGAAAGAGAGAAAAAAGAATGAAAGAAAGAAAGGACAAAGAAAGAGAAGAAAAAAGAATGAAAGAAAGAAAGGACAAAGAAAGAGAAGAAAAAAGAATGAAGGAAAAAAGGGATAAAAAAAGTGAGAAAAAAGAATGAATGAAAGAAAGGACAAAGAAAGAGAAGAAAAAAGAATGAAGGAAAGAAGGGACAAAGAAATAGAAGAAAAAATAAAGAAAGAAAGAAAAGAAAGGAAAAAGAAGAAAGAGAAAGAAAGAATGAAAAAGAATGAAGGAAAAGAAAGGACAAAGAAAGAGAAGAAAAAGAAAAAAGAAATGAAAAGAAAGAAAAGGAAAAAGAAGAAAGAAAAAAAAAGAAAGAAAAAAAATGAAAGAAAGAAAGGAAGAAAAAAAGAATAAAATGAATGAAAGAAGGACAAAGAATGTGAGAAAAAAGAATGAATGAAAGAAAGGACAAAGAAAGAGAAGAAAAAAGAATGAATGAAAGAAAGGACAAAGAAAGAGAAGAAAAAAGAATGAAGGAAAGAAGGGACAAAGAAAGTGAGAAAAAAGAATAAAAGAAAGAAAGGACAAAGGAAAAGAATAAAAAAGACAAAATGGATGAAAACAAGAAAGACCCTGAAAAGCTCAATAAATATTGATTCTATCATCTTTTCTTTTTTACATTTGTCTTTGTTTTTTACTTCCTTCCTTCTGATTCAAAATTTTTACGTTCGCCATTTTCCCTTCTTCTCTTGAGATCAGTTCATGCTTCTCTTCTGTTTATTACGACCCCCGATTCTGGCGCAATTCTTTTCACAACACAATGCCATCCGGGGACATTGGGAGACATTCCTGCTCCCGCTGATAACTGACCTTTTCATTGGCTCTGTAAAAGTTTCACTCGTACATAGAACATGACAACATAAGGCTCGAACTTATTATACTTATTTCTCCAACGTACAGTTTCTCCTTTCACTCTCTCTCCCTCCCTCCCCCCCCTTCACCTTCACTCACTCTCTCCATATATATATATATATATATATATATATATATATATATATATATATATATATATATCTTACTTATTATAAAACGCAGATTGTGTGTGTGTGTGTGTGTGTGTGTGTGTGTGTGTGTGTGTGTGTGTGTGTGTGTGTACGTTTATATATTGATCGGATTTCCTACATTTTTCAACCGATTTCAACAAAACTTCTCAGAACTGCGTAAAATTACCTTTGCGGTGGTTCTGCCGGCGCCAAAATTGAAAAAACACAATTGTTTTTGCACGAAATCAATTTGAAAACACTTAAAACACGGCTCTGTCACTAGAATGAAAGGGGAACAACTCACACTGAGTTATACTTATTATAAAACCCAGGTTGTGTGTGTGTGTGTGTGTGTGTGTGTGTTTATATATGGTGTGTGTGTGTGTTGTGTGTGTTTTTCAAATATATGGGATCGGATTTCCTATTTTTTCAACAAAAAAAACTTTTTTTTTTTTGGCAGGTGGTGTTTCTTATTGTCCTGCACACTTTTTTCTTTATTTTTGCATTCAGAATGCTTTAAAAATTCCATTTACAAGACAATTGTTTATAATAAAATTCTATTCAATCGGTAGACTCATAACGATTGAAAACAATGTTTTTGTTTGAGTTTGGGTTTGACCAATTCGTAAAAAACCCAAAACAAAAAACAAAAAAACTAATTAAGACAAGCGTGTCTGTCAATCTTAAACAATAATCTTTGTCAATTTTATTTTTCAGTCTTCCTGATGGTCGATACTTGATCTATCTCTTACTGTTACATCTCTGGGCAACGCCGGACTCTACTGCTAGTATATATATATATATATAATAGGCCGAAAGACAATACGGAAATACAACCATT
>CAHIKZ030005454.1:3327500-3332500 GCA_903632075.3 Acanthosepion pharaonis | reverse complement strand
AATCAAACGTTTCTTCAGGTGACTAACAATTTTGGTACTAAACTATTTTATTCAAAATTGCGATTAAATAATGTCTTAGTTCTATTGCATCTTTTATTTTACGATTCAGAACAGACTTTCCGTAACTGAGGGTCCTGTTTTAAATAAATAAAAAAAGTTGTTCATTTAATTTCTCCACTGAGATCTACTGTTAATAACTATCGACATTAATCAACACAAAATGAACTTCTCTAAATTCCATATAATCAAATAGGTAGAAAGGGTAACAGATGTAAAAAACATCTTGTTTTACATATATATATATATATATATATATATATATATATATATATATTACATTAGAACATGTAAATATCCACTACATAACTGTACATTTTGTTTCAACGTTAAAATCAAACGTTTCTTCAGGTGGCTAACAATGATGGTACTAAACGATTTTATTCAAAATTGCTATTAATGAAACACTGCTTCACTATCCGTTTTCGGAAAATTTTCCATCAAAGGTAAAAACATAATTTTATATAAAGGAAAAGGAAAGAATATATGAAATCAATAAAAAAAAGGAAAGAGAAAAGAAAAAGAAAAGAAAGTCAAACGAAAGCGAAGGGAATTAACTCTACTACGAAAAGAAAAGACAAAAAAGAAAGGAAAGAGAAAGAGAGAAGTCTGTTAAAAATTACTCAAATTCATTGGCCATCACACTGGGATCAAATTGTAGTATCTGTTCTCCTCATCTCTGATGGTAATCTTAAAACATACGGCCTTCATTGACCGAGCAGACAGTGCTATTGTCAGTTGAAATTTATAAAATCTTTACTAAAAACAATTTTTCATGAAAATAGGTTTCTTAAGTCCACTAAGTGTTATCTTTATTCCCAGTATTAATGGGAGTTTCCTTCCCAACCTTTTGTTTGATGTAGTGTAGAATGCTGACATCTTATGTCATTATTTTCTCTTCAAGGGGTATCCATTATAGCTATTGGTACTGTTGAAAATCTTCAAATGATCTGTTTTATGCTATTTGGTAAATATATGATTCTTTAGCGCCCGTCTACTAGGTCCAAAGAAAGATAGTCCATGCCAAGACCTCACTGGCCCGAATCCACCGTTGAGCGCAACGTTGATAGTTGTTTTATTGTTTGCTTAACGGTATATCAATTCCTCATGAGTCATTTAATGCCGAAATTTAATTTTCTTGGGAGATTTGAAGTAATAAAAATATGATATATGTTATTTGGCTTTCACAATAGAATACATGGTAGATGAAGCCGGTAGCTTATATCGAGAAACTTCCAAAGGGCTAAGGAGATTTTACGTTTTATGAAGGGTAAATATTTTTTTTTAAAAAATGGGTACATGTCGCCGTAAGTTCTATGCTAGCAGTTTCTTTTCTCGCACTTCTCACTTGTGGAAATCCCTTCTGGTTCCATGCTTTCCAATCGGCTTTAATCTTCAAAGACTTGCAATGTCAATCGCTATCTATTGACCTCCTGATTACTCTTTCGTCTTTCCACTCATTACTCATTGGATGACTCGCCATACGCATAAATATTTATATTTAGGCTCTACTTTTGTATCGAGCACTGTATTTTAAAAATAATAAAAAAAAATACTAAAGAACATTGGATTATTTATCTAACAAGTTCTTTCCTATTTTCTATATATTTTCACACACACACACACACACACACACACACACACACACACACACATATATATATATATATATATATATATATATATATATATATATATATATATATAAATACATGGATATAGATCCGACAGTATGAAGAAAAATATACTGAAAAAACAAACAAAAATCCTAATATGCGATTATGCTGTTTTAATGTTTAATTTCAACGTCGGACGTTTCGGTCTAATAGACCATCTTCAGGACATATTCATAAAACATAATTAACATTAGACTATATTCAATTCAACATGAAAAAGACGATGGACATAAGAGCAAGACCAATCCAAACAGATAACTGAAATCTTTTATAAGATCAGCGTTCCGTTTAAATATGATCACGTCGTCGTCACGTGGGTGATGTTGTGAAAACGTATTCCTAAAATTTGAGTATTTTGAATGAAAAACGAAAAGAATTTTATTTTGATCTAAAACTTATATGTACGTTTATCGAGCATTAATCTTGCTAGAAAAGGGGAAATATTAAAGAAGCCAGGTCTAGTGTTCACCGTGCGTAAGATAGATATTATGCCTGGTTCTGTGAAGATTTTAAAATATTTTCATAATAAAAATCCCTGATGATGGTCTATTAGACCGAAACGTCCGACGTTGACATTAAACAGCATAATCGCATATTAGGATTTTTGTTTGGTTTTTCAGTATATTTTTCTTCATATATATATATATATATATATAAGTAATTCATCGAGTCTAGAAGAAACCTCAACAGAATGCAGAAAGCACTGGACGGCCGTTTCGTCCTATATTTGGGACTCGTCACCGAGAATTGAAACCCGGACAGTTACGTTATCAGGCAAACGTCATACCAACTGTACCAACGGGCCTCGGCGGCGAAGCGGTAGCGAATCAGACTCGATATAGCGCCTTTCGATCACATATTCCGTGGTGGAACTCATCCGAGTTTCTCTTTTACCCATAGGACTGTGCCCCCACGAGCCACGACTACTATTCCCAAGCCACTCCATCCAGAGCATTAGAAGCAAGGATATGCAAGTGATAGAAATTAGGAAATATATATATATATATATATATATATATATATATATATATATATATATATATATATATATATATATATATATATATATAAAAAATGACAATTTAATTTATTTAAATACATTTATTTTTTTATATTTAAATGCTGTTTATTTATAAACAAGTATTTGCTTAAATACTTGTATCTATAAATAATAATTTGTTAAACATAAAAAATGTCTTTAATAAATAAATTGTCGGACTTTTGTCCATTTCTTAATATATGACGTCATTTGTTACATTTGATACGCCAGAGCAGTTATGAATGTACGAGATTCATGGAAGATTGAAGTTTATAAGCAGTAAATTCGACCTTGTCTACCGAAAAGGTTCTTTGTGGCCCAGAGGTAAGGCACGTCAGCGTAAATGACAGTTCCGTATAGGATGCAGGTTCGAATCCTGTCAAAGAACGAATATTTTCTATGAAAATTTCTCGGACATTCAGGCCGGTAAATGTTATTTAATACTGTTTATCATAAACAGAGCATTTGCTTAAATACTTGTATCTATAAATAACAACGTTGAACATAAAAAATGTCTTTAATAAATATATATATATATATATATATATCAATCATTGGTGAGTCATCAATATTTGTCGGGCTCATTACAATAATTAGCAAAATATACTATTGGTATAATTTAGATACTAAAAAGATTCCTCTACTCTAACTAAGAATTTTAAAAATATCTGTGCATTTAATTAAAAACTACACTTTTTGGTATTTTAATTTTTAATTATAATAATTCTAAGAAAATAAACATTTATTTAAAAACATTTTACAGACATGTCAGCAAAAAGAATGAGGACAAAGTATTTGATATGTTTGTCTGTTTTTAGAGTTTTTCTTTCTAAGCAATTCTGTGTTTGTCGACTATCGTTAAAGGGGCCATACCATCAATGGTGAGAACTATGCCAGTTTGTTGAAGCAGTCACGAAAGACAAAACGCCGAGGAAATCTGACGAAACGGATGTAGTTTCATCAGGGCATTGCTCCAGCACATAAGACCTTGGTCCCAATAGCTATTGTGCGTCACTTTGGCTTAGAAGTGATTGATCACCCTCTCTGTTCTTTCCAACTTTGTAATGATTTGAGGACTTCAAATATCTTGGATCTCACAAAACAGATTCCCAAAAAGACTTCAACTTCCGCAAAGCTGGGATACGTATAACAAATTCCACAAGATTTGGCGCAGAAACCTTCCATCCCCCTTAAAAGTTCAAACCTTTCGAACATTGATTGAACTTGTTCTACTCTACAGATCAGAAACTTGGACTTGTTTGTTTTGAAAGACGATTGGATAGAATATATACAAATCTACATAGAAAAATCCAGAACATCAATTAGAGATCCTATGCAACGCTTAACACAATTTACGGAGAATTGAGACTAATCTCTCTTAAGCTCAAACAAAAACGATTAGTTTGCCGGCCATTGCCACCGAACCGATAAAGGAAATCGTCTCATCCATATTCCTATGACATTCTTCTGAAAGTATCTTCTCACGAAAATTGATTTTCCCAGACACCATAGCTAGGGGCTCAGTGCTAGACATTGGAGATCTGTGGACAGCAATACAGGACGGAACAGTGTCGAAAAGGATGGTCAATTTGAGTTCTGACCATCGGATGATGATGCAGACGGTGATGATAATGAAGAGATATGAATCAATAAAAGAGAAATTTTATTGTGTTTCATGAAAATATTCGTATTGTCTTACAAACCCATACAAATTTGCCGGAATCTCGCTCCCAAAATGGAATTATTTTTAAATTGAAAAGTCGGGGGGTGGGGACTAAAAATTCAGTAAGATTTTAGATGAGGAATGAATTTAGTCCTTTGAATCACAATTATTAATAAGAGCAGTTTTATATTTTTTCGGGGCATTTAATGTAGTTCAGATGGCAACGCTTAACACAATTTACAGAGAATTGAGACCAATCCCTCTTAAGCTCAAATAAAAACGATTATAGTTTGCTGACTACTGCGACTGAGCGGACACAATTTATATCCTCATATATGTCTCATCCTTACTCCTATGGAATCCTTCTGGAAGTGTCTTCTCAAAATTGACTTTCCCAGACACCATAGCTAGGGACTCAGGGTGGGACATTTGGGATCTGGGGTCAGTGATACAGGCCCGAACAGCATGGAAAGCGATTGTTCCGACCAACCATAGGGAGGTCGAAGGATGATGATGATGATGATTTTCTTCATCTGACTATGATCGGACTATTATCTATTCCCCA
>CAHIKZ030005454.1:3300000-3312500 GCA_903632075.3 Acanthosepion pharaonis | reverse complement strand
TTATATTATTGATCCTAACCTGGCATCTCGGTACCAGTCCCTTTTCCCACCACCGTAACGTAGATTCCTTCTGCTTTTTCTATAATTACTTTCATGGTAGTTGTTTTGATGAACTTTATACTATGGTGCCTAGATTTTATGAATTTAAGCGCAGTACTAGATTGGCAGCTAGGTCTCGTCCTTTTACAGTTGAATTGGTTAAAATGTTACCGTAAGTTCTATGCTAACAGTTTCTTCTATCGCACTTCTCACTTGTGGAACTCTCTTCCGGCTTTTTGCTTCCCAGTTAACTTTGATCTTCAAAGGTTTAAATGCAATGTCAATCGTTATCGTCTCTCTTCTAAATTCTTGTTCTTTTATTGCCCTCTCTCCTTAATAATAGTTTTTCTCATATTCTCTAACACTCAGTAACCCCTTTGCATCCTAGTGGCTTTATTGCCTTTGATCTTCAAAAATTTAAATGCAATGTCAATTGTTATCTTCTGTCTTCTTAATTCTTGTTCTTTATTGTCCTCTCTCCTTAATAGTAGTTTTTCTCATATTCTCTAACACTCAGTAACCCCTTTGCATCCTAGTGGCTTTATTGCCTTTGATCTTCAAAAATTTAAATGTAATGTCAATCGTTATCTTCTGCTTTCTTAATTCTTGTTCTTTTATTGTCCTCCCTCCTTAATAGTAGTTTTTTTACATGTTCTATAACACTCAGTAACCCCTTGCGTCCTAGTGGCTTTATTGCCTTACTTGGAGTGCAGTGATTAATAAAAATAACATAAACTTGATGAAGATATCATTGCCACTAATTTCTTACTATTATGTCGGAGGTATTTTTGCCGCGCCCTGTCGTAAGAGAAGTTGTGAAATATTATTATTAGAAAATTTATATTGTAATTTTTCTTTCGTTAAGAATTCCTTTCATATTAGCGACATTTTGTCTGACACCTCGAATAAGTTCATGTTGGCCTGCTAGGCAGATTTTATAATCTGTTTTGCCTACGTTTTAAAAAAACAGGAAAAACCTTGATGGGTAAGGCTACGACTTAGGTGAGAGTCAAAATGGCGGAGATTATTATAATTGTCGTCTGGTTTCATGGTTTCTATAAAATAGCGCTGAGCTATGCAAGTTTACAACCACAAGTGGCGGTTATTGGCGATAGTGGTGCATGGCTGAGTTTCGCCTGTGGGAGGTGAAGGGAGAGAAAGATGGAGAGAAAATTCGGGATGGCCATCTGCGCGGAAAGTCAAGATAACCCGGGTTGAGTGTCGTCATTTGTCAGTCAAAAATACAAAAGCAAAGAGACGCGACGTTGAGAAAGGCGGGAAATAGTGGACAGAAATATGAATGGTTTGGGTAAGGAAGAAGGCAAGCCTGGTAACGGCATTGAAAAGAAAGGTTAAGGGAAGCTATGAGGAAGAATAGAAGAAAGGGAGATAATTTATGGTTATGGTGAACGAGCAAACAACAGAATGAAAAGTTAAATATCAAAAAATGAAGAAAGAAGGCGAGAAAGGGCAAAGACAACAGATGAAAATAAAAAGAAAAAATAATGGCGGTGGGAATTAAAAAAAAGAAATAATGGCAATAATAAATGAATGAAATATGAAGAAGGAAACATGTTACGAAAGAAAGAATGAATGAGCAGAGAATGAAGCCATAAGAAGAAAGAGATTTAGACGGGAAAAGAAAAAAGAAATGATGAATATAAACATTGAAGAAAGAAAGAAAGAAAGAAAGAAAGAAAATGGAAAAACAGAAAAAGTTGAAATTGCTGCTAAGAAAGAAAGAAAGAAAGAAAGAAAGAAAGAAAGAAAGAAAGAAAGAAATGAGTTAAATAACCTCTATGAAAAAAGGAAAGAAAGAATAAAAAAATAAGTAACTACAAAGAAAGAAAGAAAGAAAGAAAAAGGAAAGAAGAGAAAAACGTTGAAATTGCTGCTAAGAAAGAAAGAAAGAAGGAAATGGAGAGGGTGTGAGAAATAAAATACAAAGTAGATAGTAAAAAAGAAAAGAAAGAAAGAAACGAAGATTGAGAGAGAAAGGAAATAGAAAATAAATAAAAAGGAGACAAGAAAAAGAAACGCTATGAGAAAGAAAGAAAGGAGTTAAATAACTTTAATGAAAAAAGGAAAGAAAGAATAAAAAATAAGTAACTACAAAGAAAGAAAGACAGAGAGAGAGAGAGAAAGATAGGAATAAAGAGAAAAACGTTGAAATTTCTGCTAAGAAAGAAAGAAAGAAGTTAAATAACTTCTATGAAAGAAAAAGGAAAGAAAGAATAAAAAATAGGTAACAACAAATAAAGAAAGAAAAAAGAAAAAGAAAGAAAGATCAACAGACGAAAAGGCAATAATTAAGAAAAATTAAGAAAGAAAGAAAGAAAGAAAGAAGAAAAGCTATAGTGAAAAAAATAAAGAACCAAAATAGTGTATGTAAAGAAAGAAAGAAAGAAGAAACGCGTAAAAAAGATTATAGTGGAAAAAACAAAGAAAGAAGTGAAAATTAATGATGTTAAAAAAGAAAAGGAAAGAAAGAAGCAATTTTTTAAAGAAATAAACAACTAAATAAACAAACGAAAACAAATAACGTTACAGGAAGGAAAAACAAAGGAAAAGGCAAAGATAAAGAAAGAAAGAAAGAAAGAAAGAAAGAAATAGAAGCAATTGTTGAAAAAAAGAAAAACGAAGCAGTTGTCTGAAAGAAAGAAAGAAAGAAAGAAAGAAAGAAAACTGACAGAAGTAATTGTTTGAAAAAAGAAAGAAAGAAGCAATTGTCTGAAAGAAAAAAGAAACAAAGAATGATTTGAAAAAAATAAGAAAGAAAGAAGCAATTGTCTCAAAGAAAGAAAGAAAGAAAGAAAAAGATAGAAAAAGAAGCAATTGTCTGAAAGAAAGAAGCAATTGCTTGAAAGAAATAAAAAAGAAAAAAGCAATTGTTTCAAAGAAAGAAAGAAAGAAACAAACAAACAAACAAAGAAAAATAAAAGAAAAATGAAAGAAAGAAAACGAAAGAAGAAGAAGCAATTCTTTGAAGAAAGAAAGAAGCAATTGTTTGAAAGAAGGAAAGAAAGAAAAAGAAAGAAAGAAAACGAAGCAATTATCTGAAAGAAAGAAGCAATTGTTTGAAAGAAAGACAGACAGAAAGAAAAAAGAAATTGTTTGAAAGAAAGAAAGAAAAATAAAAGAAAAATGAAAGAAAACGAAAGAAAGAAAACGAAAGAAGCAATTGTTTTAAAGAAAGAAAGAAAGAATGAAGCAATTGTTTCAAAGAAAGAAGCAATTGTTTCAAAGAAAGAAAGAAAGAAGCAATTGTCTAAAAGAAAGAAAGAAAGAAGCAACTGTTTGAAAGAAAGAAAGAAAAGTGAAAGAAAAAATGAAAGAAAAAAAAGAATGAAAAGAATGAAAAAGAAGCAATTGTTTGAAAGAAAGAAAGAAAGAAAGAAAGAAAGAAAGAATGGCCAGAAAATAGAAGGCTTGAAAGCATGGAATCATTAATTTTTTCTGTCTTCAAAATTTCTGCATCACATGCCTTCGTACAAGTGAATAGCCTCAGTCATCGCTTGTTACTGGAGACATATCGATATACATGGCGACCATAGGATCTGCAAAACAAATAATATGCAACGATTTATCAAGTTTGAGTACAAGCAAACTTTGCAGATGGCGCTGCAGTATAATTCATCATTTCCATAATGAGACTCGGCTGGAATAACCAGACGATCTTTCCAACTTAAAGTCGCCATTGCTATCAGCCGTAGCCATGAATTAGTATCCATTGAAGTTTTTATGCCTGTAGACAATGACCGAAAATTTCTTGATTGTTTTTCATTGTTTTGGATTGTGAAGATTGAATAGAAAATTAGCTTCACTTTTGAAAATTGTATAATTACATTTTCTCATAGATTTTTACGATCAACGATTGTATAATCTGTATTGATTAAACATTACGGCGTTTTTAGATATTTAGATTAATTTTCTCTTACATTTGAATGAAGGGTTAATTGCCGACAATTAGGTTACGTTTGCTTGCTTTATTATTATTAGTAGTAGTAGTAGTAATATTTTTTATTCTTTTTTAATACGTTGTAGGATCCAGTGTTTGGTGTGGGACTAATTTGCGAAAAGGACTTCTGGAAGATGACAGTAATAAAGAAAAAAGTAGGTAGAAAAAGAAGAAGACGACGAAGAAGAAGAAGAAGAAGAAGAAGAAGCGGGAGAACTAGTAGTAGTAGTAGTAGTAGTAGTAATAATAGTAGAAGAAAAGAAGAAGAAGAAGAAGAAGAACAGACAGAGCTGAGGAGATTGCAAAGAGAGAGATATAGAAATGAAGGAAGTGATTGCAAGAAGCAGAAGAAAGTGAAGTAAGAAAAGAAGAAAAATAAGGAAGGAATCGATAGGCGAGAACAGAAGAAGAAGAAGAAGAAGAAGAAGAAGAAGGAGGAGGAGGCGTAGTTTAAGAAGAGGAGGAGAAGGTGAAAAAGAGAAGACGGGGAAGAGGAGAATGGAATAAAAAGTTAATAAGAAAAAAGTATGAAAAGAAAAAAGAAAAATTGACCTAAATTATGAAGACATTAGAAGATGGGAACGAAAGAAAGAAATGATGGCCGAAAAGAACGCTGAAGATGAGAAAAAAGATTTTAAAAAAGGGGAAGAGAAGAAGATTGAAGACAATAGTGAAATAATGACTAGAAGGAGGAGGAAATCCAAATCATATACCAAAGTTTAAAAAAAAAGTAGAATTGGTTGGAGAAACAGAGAAAAGAAGAATTGAATGAAAAAAAAAGAAGGAAAAAACAAAGAGAATAGGAAAAGAGGAGAAAATTTAAAAAGAAAAGAACGGGAAAATGGTGAAGGAAAAAAAAAGAAAAACGAGGAAAGAAGAAAAAGAACAGAAAATGAAGAGAAGAAAAAAGATAAGAAAGAAGAGGAATGAGGAAAAAAGAGCTGAAAAAGAAGTGAAAGAAAGAAAGAAAGAAAGAAAGAAAGATTCCATATTATCTAAATACTAAAATTAATGACGTCATCATCACAGTTCAAATATGGCGTCGCTTTTCTGTTTCAAACACATGAGTGATTTTTTCCAACGAAGATCTGGATCCTCGAACCATATTTATCATCTGACAAGCGATTTCTTCTTCTCAACATCCATTTTAATTAACATCCTGAGTTGAGGCAGCTTCATAGGGCTGAAAGGTCAATTATACAACCAGCAAGTGTCTTCCCATAGCTTGGTGATAATTAAAGAAGTCTGTAGATACATCTAAGGCTTAAAATAGTCTGGCACAAGGCCAAAATACTGGAGATGACTAAACTTCTATAATAAAATGCTCATATAGTTACTTAATTTATCAACGTCTGGCACAATGGTAAAGTTAATATTATCCGATTCCTTATAAGGAAACATTCGGCGTTCATTGAGCAAACATTTTTTTTTTTTGTCGGGTGGGGGGTATTGGTAAAGCCTCAAGCAAGACAGTAGAGCCACTAACACGCACAGGGTTACAGGGTGTGGAGGGATTAGGAACAGAAACATTAGCAATGAGGAGAAAGAGAAAAAAAAAGCAATCAGGTGGACAGTAGATGGCGATTGACATTGCATTTAAAATTTTGCAGATTGAAATTGGCCGGAAAGCATGGAGCCAGGAGGAAGTTCCACAAGCGAGAAGTGCGAAAGAAGAAACTGTTAGCATAGAACTTACGGTTACATCTAGCCAGTTCAACTGTACATTGAAACGTTCTCGCCGTCAATCTAGTATTGCGTTTAAACTCATACAGTCTATAAGTAGCATAACGAAGAGCTATTACCATAAAAGTGTTTATTAAAAGGACCCAGAAAGGTAACCTTACGGCGATGGGCAGATGACTGAAGCCGAGCCGCAAGATCAGGACTAGTAATATTGCTGATTTTTCTTTGGGTTTTATCAAAAAGCTTCAAGTAAATAGCAGAGGCGCTAGACCATATATGGCAGTAATATTCTAAGCATGGACGAATTGTAGACTTATAGATATGCAAGATAGATTTGGGAGAGCCCAACACAGTGAACTGACTTTCATAGCAGCTGATCTGGCAATGGGTTCAATATAGGCTTTCCACCTCATGTCAGCTGAGAACGTTAGTCCGAAAAGGCGCAACGAATCATTTTCCTGGAGGATAGCATTAGCCATGTTGATGGAAGGCAGAGAGGAATCTTTCAGATGATTAGTGCTGTCTTCGGTTGAAATTTTCTCTTAAAACAATTTCTCTGGAAAATAGGTCACGCAAGTCCAGTAACCTATTAACGCTCTTTCCATTGTTGGTAGGGGTTTCCTTGCTTGCTTTATGTTTGGGGTAGTGTGGAAGTTCAGCATTTGGATTATGTGATTATTCCAGTTACATGTTGTTTTAACCTAGGAAATGGTTACTGAATAAGAATAACCAAAACGAAGGTTGCAAATCGAACGATAATATTTATAAAAGGAACAGCGTACAAGATTCGCCAGCGGCGTGTAGTAAATAATCAACTGCTAGTGGTGAGCTAGAAGTGAATTAAGGTGAATCACAAGTGGAAGTGAATCCCAATGAAAATATTCACTAACCTCCCCACGCGGTCAGATGTGGCACAAGGGCGTATGTAATGTGGGTATCCGAGCCCGTAGGCACGTGCAAAAATTCCCCATAGACCAGGTCAGGTAGGTGTCTACTTACACCAGACGAGACTCTGCCCTTCGGAATAGCCTCGTCTGGGTTCCTCTCTGCCCGGAGTCAGAGAGGTTGACAAGCACACAGTGGAGGATCATTGTGAATCCCAATGAAGATATTCATTAACCTCCCCACGCGTCAAATGTGACACAAGGCCGAATATAATGTGGGGTATCCGAGCCCGTAGGCTCGGGCAGAAAATCCCCGTAGACACAGTATGCAAGGGGTCGGGTAGCCGTTTACCTACACCAGACGAGACTCTGCCCTTCGGAATACCCTCGTCTGGGTTCCTCTCTGCCTTGTGTCAGCGAGTTTGACTGTCACAATGTGGAAGACCACAATAAATCGCAATGAATCCAACATACAGTATATTTCGCTGTATTTATTAGGATTGGCACAAACAAAGTATAGCACATAGGTACGATATAACACATGTGTTGCTTCAGCAATTGAAAGTCCTCAAATGATGTGGCTTCTGTGATCTGGCTCAGTTCTTTGTGATTGTGTAACGCCAGTCCACAAGGTTTGAGGAACAAAGACACATTATTAGAGCACTTTATCACCCTCAATATTATCAACACCAGTCCTATAACTGAGTGTGGTTGTAGAGTCGCTGCTCAGTAACCTTTTTGCGGCTCAGGAACATGGGGAACAATACGACTACGGTAAAAAAAAGCCTACTGCTTCAAGCAACAAGCTATCCCCCCACCGGTAAATTTGGCTGGTGTGCGTATGATATGCAAGCACCGGGTAGACTCTTACTACCTTGGACTTGCCTGGGGATATAACGGTTCACATTTTCACAGACTACAGTCAGCGACCGCCTCATTATTGCAGAAAAACGTATGAAACTTGCAATCGTGGCCGGTCACTACCCACTTGCAATTTGATTTAAAATACATACAGGTGCAACAACAATATTTTTCTTTTGTTTCATTAAGATTTGAACCGTTGTATCTTAGAAATGATTAAAGATATCTTACTGGAATTCTCTGAGGTTTTTATAACTTTATTAGACTATACTTTGAGCAATAAGAAAATAAAATTATTCTCCAAGCTTAACAGAAGAATCGTGATGAAATTGATCATAAACGAAAATGACATGTTCATCATTAATTAATCATAGCTAAGGATCGGAAGCTCATAAAGTTCAAATATATATTATTCCAGGATCATTTTCCAACTTATTCAAGATGATCTTTGTCCTCTCTATCCTTCTAACTTTCTGTCCCGGAGTAACAAGATGCCTCACAGGTTTCACGTACGATTTCATTTTCAAGTCTTTTTTCAATGCTCTTTGGATTGTCATAGCTAAAAGTCCTCTCTCACGTACCAAACGTCTTATGGATTGAGTTGGATCTTTTCTAATTAATATCTTTAGCTCTAAATTGAAATGATGATCCCTCTTTCTGTTGTGACCTCCTGATCCAGTTTTCCTCTCTACTGTTCCATGTTTTTTAAACTTATTCACCATTCTCTTGATGGTTCTAGAACGGACTTTCAAGATGGAAGCCAGAGAATGAATGTTGGTACCATTACTGAAAGCCGGAATGATCTTTTGCCTCTCACCATTGATCAGTTGGGAAGACATAGTGGGGCTAATATAAAATTATTTTAACCTGTTCTCTTTCTAGCTGAATAACTCAAAGAGTTTTATTCAGTGATTCTTACGACAGTCAATTTAGCTAAACGTCTTATCTGACTGAAAACCCGGAAAAAATAAACACAATTAGTTTAGTATTTTTTTGTTTGATTGTTTGTTTGTTTTTTGGGGGTTTTTTTTTCATTTTTTAGACATCAAACCCTGTGTGGGATTGACAATTATCACATGCTGTTACACGATTTGGACAATTTTGCTGTTACACGCGGTATGTATGTGTCGTCATTGCAAAAGGCAATTTTAAATTATTGAACAGTGCGAGTAATATCTTCCCCAAATACATCCATGACTACCTCCACACATGCGCAGAGCAACTCATACACCAAGAAAAGGTCACCAGAAAGCACAGGTTTCCTCTAATAAGATTTCTCGAATATTCAGACCGGTAGACGAAATTTAATAAATATACTATTTAATATATAAACGGAACGTCGACGCAAATATAAGAATCGACTAAAAATAAAGTTTAAATAAAAACAATCTGTTGAATTAATAAATAAAACATTCATCCCTTTAAAAACACACATACATACATCCTGTCAAACCGAGAATTGAAGGTCGTTCTCAACGGATTCTCCTCCAGTTCCTATCCCACGAACGCAGGTGTTCCCCTAGGCTCCATCCTTGGCCCCACTCTTTTCCTTATTTTCATCAATGACCTTCCTGACGCCATAGATTGCCAAGTTGGCATCTACGCGGACGACACTACAATTTACTCCTGCCTCAAAAACAAATCTAGTGTCGCTGACAAAACTAACCTGGCCGTTTGTCTTGAAAAGGACCTCCAATCGGTTGTTAACTGGGGCAAGAACTGGCTGGTCAAATTTAACGCCTCAAAAACTAAACCACTCTCTATTAATCACCACAGAGACCCTTCCTTGCCCCCCATTAAAATGTCTGATAGTCAACTTCCTGAGAGCAACTCCCTGCGTCTGCTCGGTCTCACGCTGACTGCTGACCTGAAATGGAACAAATACATTGACTCAATTGCTTCTTCCACCGCGAGGAAAGTTGGCTCTCTGTGCCGGGCCAGGAAATTTTTCTCCCCTGAATCGATACTTCAAATAGACAAAACAACCATTCGCCCTTGCATGGAGTATTGCTGCCATATATGGTCTGGTGCACCTTCTGTTTACCTCGGAGTTTCAAGATCCAAAGACGGATATGTAATCTAATTGGCCCTGATCTGGCGTCTCGTCTGCAGTCACTCTCTCACAGTCACGCCGTCGCCTCTCTCTGTCTTTTCTACAAATACTTTCATGGTAATTGCTCCGAGGAGCTGTTTCACTGGTTCCCAGACTCCACGAATTCAAGCGCCCTACGAGGCTGGCATCGCGCTCCCACCCTTACACTATAGAAATTTTTAAATGTAGCCGTCTCTTCTACTCCAATAGCTTCATAACTCGCACCTCTCGCCTGTGGAACACCCTTCCCAATTACTGTTTCCCTGAAAGCTATAATCTCCAACTATTCAAATGTAATGTCAATCGACACCTCCAGTTACCTTGATCTACCCACTATCCTTCTCCTCATCCTTTCTTCTATCACTCCTATCCGCTCTCGCTCCAAATCTTCCGCAACCCCATGTATCCTAGTGGCTTCACGCCTTGTTCTGGGCGTAATGCTTAATATATATATATATATATATATATATATATATATATATATATATATATAAAAAGATATAGATATAGATATGTAGCTACTGATAAGTCTTTTTAAATTGATTATGTATTTGTGTATTTAGGCAACAATCCTACTTTCATGCACATTTCATTGAATATGACAAACTGTCCAATTGTCCTTTTATTCAAGCGCTTTCGGCTATACATTTAGCTATTTTCAAGTTTTAAATATATTAACTGATAACAAGAAATAGATCATTGTATGTATGTATTAATGTATTTGTATATATATATATATATATATATATATATATATATATATATAATATAATATCATGCATCTAGCATGAAACGGACGGTCGCCTCTAAGTATTGACTTCTATGTTTACTTTTATATTTACACACGCTCTATCTCTGGTATTGAGCACTTTATCCCATAAATATAGCACATCTTAAGACTATATTTCTTCATACACACACACACACACACACACACACACACACACACACACACACACATATATATATATATATATATATATATATATATATATATATATATATTATATTCAACATCATCGCTTGATAAGACACCAGAAGTGTTGAAACAAAATGGCTATTTTTGTAGCGATTTTATAACATATTTATGTTATAATTTTCGAATCAATTATATATATATATATATATATATAGGGAGAAATTATCGGAAGAATGAAAATAACACTGACATCTGATTTTAACAGATATAGTTACCAAAATTAGACATAAATATATTGAAATAGCTTTAAAAAGTAAATTTATTTATTAAAATCGGCTTCAACCACGGCCTTTAGACGACCTCGAAATCTCCTACAATTCTTCTGGACAGTCTCCTTGTTTAATTTGGTTACCACAATCCTTGCTGCAGTTCATCTTTGATGTTAAAAGGAGTTTTCTTAGTATCTCTCTCAATTGCACCCCACACATAATAATCAAGGGGGTTGCAGACTGTTTTTTCTGTTTGTGTGGCATGGTACAGAGTCATGTTGCCAGATATAGGGACTTCCAGCCACCATCCCTTTGACCTAGGGAAGTATTCCCTTCTCAAGGTACTTGATCAAGGCCTCCGTGTTGAGACTGAGGCATTCAACATCAAATTAGTTCTTGCTTTTTTAGAAGAATCAGAGTGAGTTTTCCGAGCTGCCGTACCTTCGTAATCACCATTAGACTCATCTAACTCTTTCCAAATCCTGTGCACTGTTCATATCGGAGCGTCCGGCACGAATGACAATCGGTACAACATGCAGTTTCCCAATTTCTGGCGGAGTGAATTGCGTTAGGGTGCACTTTTTTTCTCACAGACAGTGCCCATCTAAACCTACTGTGCTGTGCAGTTGACAAAATCAAGATCAAAAAACGCGCATGCGCAAAATTATAAATATAAAATGGAAAAAATTTAACTATCAAATCATCTCTCTGCCTCTCTCTCTCATACATATATATACATACATACATACATATATATATACATACATACATATATATATATATGAATTTAAAGCCAGATGGAGGCAGCATAAATGCTCTTTCAACAATATAAATAAAAGAAATCAGATTTCTCTATCTAAATATTTTTGGCATTTGAAGGAAATAAATAGGACACCTAAAGTAAAATGGAAAATTATAAACAGGACTAGAACTTGTAAAACTTGGGATGACCCATGCCCTTTATGCCTCCATGAGAAACTGCACATTATTAAGTTTCTAAATAATAAAAATCTATTAAACAATAGACATGAGTTAACGGTTTTTTGCTGACATCATCAAATTTTTGCATTGAATAATTAGCTTAAAAACAAACATACAATAAAATAATTTTTATAATCCGTAGCCCTAATAAATAGTTTAAATACCTTACAAAAAAGATAACTCTTTATGAAGTCGTTAAAAAACAAATGTTACAGCAGTTTTTCTATATACACAAAACCCTTTCAGAAAGAAATAATATAAAAAAAATAAATAAATCTCCATAGACACGTAAACCAGACTAGGGGAAAACATATTCCGTTTTAAATTTAGACACCCACATCTTACCCTGACTTGACATCTATGAATGTAACTCTATACTGATACAAATTATTAACACGCAACACCCCTTCTGATTTAAACAATCCGTCCTGGCTGTTACCATGGAAATTTTGATTTCAATAATGAATATGCTATTAAAACACGTAAATTTCAGAAATAAGTTATTCCAAAAAAAAATTCGCTTGAAGATGGAACAGAGCTTACTTTAAAATAATTTAATTCAAATAATTATATTGAAGTTTTCGGCTCTTGTTTTGAAACACGAGACCTCTTATGTAGCGCGTTGGAATCATATTTTTAAATAAATAATTATATATATATATATATATATATATATATATATATATATATAGTAGAAATACCTACTGATATATATTTTTAAATTGATATATATATATATATATATATATATATATATATATATTTAGTGGATTCTCCTTAGTCGAGGATTCCAAAGCGCATCAGATCGTATATT
>CAHIKZ030005454.1:3202500-3295000 GCA_903632075.3 Acanthosepion pharaonis | reverse complement strand
CAAGTGTGGTTGTAGGATTACATCGCAGCTGAGCAACCCTTCTTTCCATATATCTGCGTTAAAAGCCGGAGAGGTATCCACTGACGCGTAACGTGTCCTGGGAAACTTGAGCTGACGTAACCCATTATGACGGCTGCTTAGTGACATTAAGGCATAGCGTAGCGAAGAAGGACGCCCCTCGCACACAGCGGTAGGGCTTACAGGAAACACCACAAGTCCTCAGCCGGTTCATAGAGAAACCACTGCACTTTCACTTTTTCCCTTCAAAAAATATTATACTTAAGATTCCCTTTTTATTTCGTCCCTTTTCACTCTGCTTGTTGTGTCGCTATTTGTTGTAGTTTCTCTGCGTCAGATAAATGGGTATTAAGGTTATGACAGAGGCAGGAGGTATAACAAATAGATTGATTGAGTAACGAAGGGCAGTTTCAATGCAAAATCCGAGTAAGAACGACGTCCCTAAACCACAGCGGTAGATCTTACAGGAAACGCCACGGGGCCTCAACAGGTTCATAGAGAAACCGCTGCACCCCCACTTTTTCCCTTCAGGAAATATTATACTTAAGATTTCCGTTTTATTTCGTCCCCTTTCACTGTGCTTGTTGTGTCGCTATTTGTTGTAGTTTCTCTGCGTGAGATAAATGGGCATTAATGTTAGGACAGAGACAGGAAGATAACGAATAGATTGTACAAAACACCTAATGATCTAAATCAGCAAAACATCCAGAAAGTGAAAAAAAGCCTATATGAACATCACAGAGATATTCTACATGAGAAAGAGTTAAAAGGGTTGGTGGTTCACAGTAATACACCGGAGCAACAAATTCGACTAAAGAAATACCAATCGGATCAGAAGAGAAAAGAATTCACTGAGAAAATACATTGAAAGTGCGCTGATCCCACAATTCTCGGCAATAAATTTAAAACCAGGGCCATATATAATTCGATTCTGCGATTCCTCAATCAGAGCCGCCACCGATTACTCTTATCTAACAAAGGACTATATAATAAAGTGCTGTCTTTCTGCCTGTCTGTGGATACCATTATCATCATCCACATCATCAGTCCCAAGACCAACTGGGGTTGTAGGGTTACATCGCAGCTGAGAAACCGTTTTTTCCATATGTCTGCGTTAAAAAGCCGGAGAGGTATCCACTGATGCATAACGTGTGATGGGCAACTTGAGCTGACGTAACCCATTCCACTCCATCACCGATGTCATTTAAATCTGTAGGCATAGTGAAGGTGAGTATCTCTCTTTGGCGAAGATAAGTCGCGTGTCGTCCTCTTAATGAGGTCACTTCATACATTGACGAAAGCGACAGTCAAATTCAGTTTATTTACAGCAGCCACCACGAAGTTGGTTTCTTTTAGCCTGGATCAAGGTGCCCAGGCTAAGGCAGAATTTGTCTCTCGCAGTAGCTTACAAGCAAATTGTACCGTTTCCCTTTGGGAATCTATCTTTCCCAGTTATAGGATGAAACTCCAGCTCGCAGTCCTCAATTTGGAAAAACCCAAGATTCGCTGTTTCACGTTCATAATATGTCCTCGCCTGGACCCTAGATGAATTCGGTTCGTTTGAATCTGGGGCCATAAACATGGCTTCTCCAGATACAGAGTTATCTCCATAATAAAAGATATTTCCTTTTTGTTTCTCCTTAGAATCTGGTTGCTTTGTAAATATATGTGATATATTATTCTCCACGCGAGACACGTGTATATATGTATATATAGTTTTGTGTATGACCTAGTGATATAAAAGTCTCTCTGAGAATAAAGCATTTGTCCTTCTTTTTCCTTTCAGCTATTCCATTGCGTCCGTGAAATACGGTGTTATAATATCATGGATAATGCTCATAATGGGGGAAATGAAAATGAGAGAATAAATCTTTCTTTCATAGCTACCTCCCGTTGCAAGAAAAGTGGCCGTTGATTCCACCAGGGTGGGAAATCTTCCGCCCTGGCCGTTGACTTTAATCTAAGAAGCCCTCCGCTCATCATTGTATCACCACTGCATTGACTACGTATATATCCACCTTGCTCGTTGTGTTAGATGATGAAGGTTCATCCGATAGGTTTTGTTTTTAACCCTGCTAGGGGTCTAACCACACGCCTCAACAGAAAATCGTGACGGGGAAAGCGGTTTAGTCGACGATGACATGACCATGTATCAGGTAGTACTTCGCTCCGTAGTACGAGGAATACTTATAGTACAAGGAATATAGAGAGACAGATTTGTTATAATCAAAACAAATCATGGTATTTTTTTAAAATCAATGTTAACGTCATTCGATTCTAAAATCGAACTTAAATAAAATAATAAGTAACGCCTAAAGGATAATATATAAATTGCTATTCCGACAAGGATGCTCATTTTGGTTGATATCGTTACAATGTTTCAGCCGCCGTAACCTTCAGTCTTCTTCAGGTTTGATAAGGCACATTACAAAGAACTGTTGGATCTGCTAGGTAACCTTGGGCTATTTCAGAAGGATATTAGAATAGCCCAGAACATATGCTAGCAGCAAACCGCCTGCATACGGACAGAAAATGAGTTCAGCAGATATACAAAAAAAGAAAGAAATATAAGACAAGGATACATCTACTCGCCGGACTTGTTCAATCTATACACTGAGGCGATTCTGAGAAACTTAGAAGTCCTACCAGGATTCATTATTGCTTGCCGCAATCTTAGCAACATGAGATATGCAGATGACACAGTGTTCGTAGCAGACACAGAAAGGAAACTAGAAGAGCTCCTACGGAATGTAGTGAAGGAAAGCGAGAAGAAAGGACTAATTATCAACTGCGAAAATATTAAATGCATATTTGTCAGCAAAAGAGGCAATCCAACATGTAAAACAGAAAATTGGAGATGCCAAATGAAATATACGGGAATTTTTTTTTTAATAGAGGATCGTAAGTGCAATGCCGAAATCCAAAGGATAGCGAAAGATGCCTTCCAAAAACTAAGCAAAGTATTAAGAAAGAGGAAGATTTCGTTAGAAACAAAGAAAAAAATTGATGAACTTCTATGTAATATCAATCCTCCTATATAGCAGTGAATGCTGGACAATCTCTTCATGTCTTCCAAAAGCTAAACAAAATATTAAGAAACAGGATGATTTCGTTATAAACAAAGAAAAGAGTAATGAACTTCTACGTAATATCAATCCTCCTATATGGAAATGTATGCTGAACTATCACCTCACAGATTGAAGAAGAGACTTGAAGCAAGAGAAACTAAGAAAAGAGTACTGAACTATTATTTAATATCAGTTTTCCTAAATGGCAGTGATGCTGGACAATTTCCTCATAAATGAAGAGATTTGAAGCAAGAAAAACAAAGAAAAGAGTACTGAACTGATACGTAATATTCATCCTTTTATATGGCATTGAATGCTAGACAATCTCCTCACAGATGAAGAAGAGACTTGAAGCAAGAGAAACAAAGAAAAGAGTACTGAACTGATACGTAATATCAGTCCTTTTATATGACAGTGAATGCTAGACAATCTCCTCACAGATGAAGAGACTTGAAGCAACGGAAAGATGGTTCTACAGAAGGATGCTGAGAATACCATGGACGGAAGCATATGAGGAACGACAAAGTTTTAGAGAAAATGGAAACCGAAAGGATCCAGGAACAGATGGCTGATATTTTTAGGGAACATAATGAGGCAAGAGTGCTTGGAAAATTTGACACTCACAAGACATATTGAAGGTAAGAAGGACAAAGCAAAAGAATGCATAATCTATCAAATAATGACAGAACAAGGTTGAGAAGAGATAACAAAAAGACAAAATTTATTAAGAGCCACAAAGAACCGGACATTGTGGAGAGCAATGATTGTCCACGTCCTAAAGGGACACGGTACATAGAAGAAGAAGAAGAACGAACCTGTGTAAATGGATGACAAAACAGGCCTTAGAAGAGATAAATTTTACAAAGAGCGACAAAGGACAGGAAAATTTTGGAGAGACATGATTGCTGAAAGTCATACGATGACAGAGTTAATTGTAGATATTATAGATTCTTGATTGTGCGTGCCAAAAAAAAAATATGACCAACAAAATTACAAAATTACTTAGACTTGTTTCTTTCAGTTTTAGAAAGTGCGTTTGAACCCGTCTACAATTTTTAATTCACGAGCCGTGAAATAAAATCCAATTTGAATCTATTGGCGTCAAATGGAATCGTGTATTTACTTAGATTCGATCAGCGACCTCGTCATGGTGATAAACTACTTCCGGCAGCAAGTCCTCTAATCGATTGGAGGTTTTGAGAAGCATGGAAGCACATCTTAATGTCTATTATTCCCAGGTTCATTCTGACCCGGGGGTCAGGGCACCTTTTAGTTATGGGCAAATAGTAAAAAACAAAAGTCAAAACACTAGGAAAATATAAAAATACATTTTTATAGTAAATAACCAGTAATTCATTTTTATAATAAAATTAGTAACAATTCATTTTTATAGTAAAATTACCAACAATACATTTTATAGTCAACTTACCAGCAATACATTTTTATAGTCAAATGACCAACAATACATTTTTATATTAAAATTACCAACAATACATTTTATACTAAAATAACGAGCAATTCATTTTTATATTCAAATTACCAGCAATTCATTTTCATAGTAAAATGATCAACAATTCATTTTTAGAGTAAAATTACCAGCAATACATTTTTATAGTATACTCACCAACAATTCATTTCTATAGTAAAATTACCAACAATACATTTTTATAAAAATGACCAACAATACATTTTTATGGTCAAATTACCAGCAATTCATTTTTATAGACAAATTACCAGCAATTCATTTTTAGAGTAAAATTACCAACAATACATTTTTATAGTAAATTGACCAACAATACATTTTTATACTAAAATTACCAACAATACATTTTTATACTAAAATTACCAACAATACATTTTTATAAAAATGACCAACAATACATTTTTATAGTAAAATATCTAAGAATCGATTTTTCTAGGAAAATGGCATTCAATACAACAATAAAAAAAGTATAAAAATATATTTTCTAATAAAATTATCACTAATAGATTTATTAAAAAAATTATCAGCAATATATTTTATCATCTACAAACTATATATCTAAAAAAAATACGTTTAACTTGAAAGCATAAAATTATATAAAAATGTATGTAGTTGAAGGTCTGCAATTGCTTTCAAAATATTTAGATTTCGGCATTAAATAATCCATAGAGATCTTGATATGGCGCTAACCAAAATCAACCAAATCGAACCCAGTTTCTGATTGTTTCTCTCTACCTTTTATGGAGTTGGTGATCTCTCGAAAATGTTTTGTGTAACAATTAATGGTTTGATGGGGTCATTAATAATACCTTGCAGTTCCTCGGGGCTTCACAGAGAAATATGGTGTATCTTGAGCTTAAAAGTGACAAACACGCGGAAACACATTACGGTGGTCGTAATGTGGTGGTTTTTATGTGTTTCTTGTAACTTTTATGAATCAGGGAGCTGGAGAGAACGTGATCTCATTTCCTGGACATAGTGATTGGCTTGAAGGAATGTTGCATCCGGAAAAAAAAAAGAAAGAAAGAAATACTGACTCATGAAAAAAAAAAATAGAAGCTTATGGTTTTAAAATAACAAGAAGTTGATAAGTAGGCAGTAGAAATCGGTTGGTCGGAGTTAAATAAAAAGTAAAAGGACAGTGGAGATGATAATGGCGGGGAAAAGAAGAAGGACAATGAAAATACGTTTAACAGAAGAAGAAATGAGAAAAGACAGAAAAGAGTGAAGTACGTGGGGGATGAGGAGGACAATAGCTCTGAGGAAGGAAATAAGATTTAAAAAAAAAAAAAAGACGATAATGTCATTTCTCATCATAATAACCTCATTAGAGTTGTAAAACCGCTTTTTGGAAAATCAAAAACGTTTTTACATCAGTGTTACTTTCTATGAACGGTGTTATCATTTAATATTAATAATAATACTCTGATGTTATGCTAAGCGTGGCTCTCGTGGCTTTTTAAGAACGCGAGTAAAAATTGAAACAATCCAGACAACAGCATTGCAAAAATCAGCAAAAATACTGAGGAGGGTTCTGGTGAATTACGGAGAATGGTGTCATTTGATCTTTAATACAAACAATCAGATTCCAGGTGTATGAAAAGTAAATTTCTGATCCTGCATCAGCCAAGGCTCTCATGGCTGATGATCTAAATTTATTGGAAATTGTCTTGGTTAATTAAAATGGGCTACACTAATTATTCCGTTCAATGCCAAGGATTTGCTGGTCAGTTTTCTGAGATTAATCAATTGATTATGTCACCCGGGGACTGACGCACTGTACACCTCTTTTTTGATCGCAGTCACCCCAAGCAAGGCAGTAAAGCCACTAAGACACAAGAGGTTACAAAGTGTGGAAAAATTATGAACAGAATGAGAAGAAAGAAAAAAGAGTAATCAGGTGGACAATAAATAGTGATTGACATTGCATTTGAATTTTTGCACATTAAAGTTGTCTGGAAATTATGGAGTCGTTAGGGAGTTCCACAAGCGAGAAAATAAACTATTAGCATAGTAGCTACGGTTACATCTAGCCAACTCAACTATAAATTGATGAGACCTAGCTGCCAATCTAGTACTGCGCTTAAATTCCATAACGAAGAGGTAATCTGAACAGTTACCATGAAACTATTTATAGAAAAGGCCCAGAGTGGCAACCTTACGGCGGTGGGAAAGTGAGTGAAGCCGAGCAGCCAGATCAGGATCAATAACATTGCGGGTTATTCTTTGAATTTTATCAAGGAGTTTAAGGTAAATAGCAAGGGCACCGGACCATATATGGCAGAAATATTTTAAGCATGGACGGATGGTAGACTTATAGATATGTAAGATATATTCTGGAGAGAAAAATTGTCTCTCACGACACAGTGATCCAACTTTCTTAGCAGCTGACCTAACAATGGATTCAATATAGTATTTCCGTTTCATGTCAGTTGAGAACGTTAGCTCGGGAAAGCGTAACGAGTCATTTACCTGGTGGTTAGCATCAGCCATGCTGATGGAAGACAGAGAGGAATCTTTACATCAGCGTTGAGAAGAGAATCATAGTGTCAAGAGGGTTGACTTTTTTTTAACTCGTAGGATAAAGCAACCAAGGCAACTTGGGAGACACATCTCGATACTTGGCAGTGCTTTCGAGCGAAAACTCGTCAAGTTTACCCGTCCCGATGGTATTTATAGCTAGGCACCACAAGAGCTCTCACGATATCGCGTAATTTTGGCTGTGCTGCATGCGCCTGATATACTCTTAACAGACTGAATGTCATTTTGGATATATTGGGCGTTATATATTTGTACGCCAGCGCCACTTTCTTGCTATGTTTCTCCCTCTCTCTCTCTCTCTCTCTCTCTCTCTCTCTCACACACACACACACACACACACACACACACACACACACACAGTAGTAATAATCTTCTTATCGAGGCGCTACACCACACCCAACCAGTGTTACGCACAGAGCCTTGCCCCTGGAGTGTCATAGATTCAAGACCGTTAAGTGTGAATCAGTAAACACTGTCAAGAAGGCTTAGAATATAGCAAATGCTTCCTATTAAATAGTACAAATGACCAATATTTACCTATTCTTGAACCAAATTTGTGCTTATACGCTCAAGTATAAGCAACCAATATTTGCCTATCACTAAAACAAATAAGTACTTATAGCATCAAATATAAATAACTATATTTTACCCCTTCCCGAACCAAGCACATGACTGACTGCCTCGTCAGTAATGTATCGAAAGATACATGATCGCCTAAATATGTATCACGCATGGCACATGACAGCCTGCTTACAAACTGAAACAGCCATTGTTTATCTATCATCAAACCAATTAATGCTTATAGACTAAAAAAAAGAAAAGAAAAAATAACTTAAAATGGTTGACATGTCATAAAATCAACCAACACATCCCATATCAATTATCAAGGGAGAGTAAAGAAGAGCTATATAGGGAGAATGGATAGTGGCTCGGATTGAGGAAGCGGAGAGCCGAGTTCGAATTCCAGGCGAATCTGTTATATTCACTTACATGCTAATATCCTTGGGAAAGGGATGAATCCTCTTCTTCATTACCCACGGTAAATAGCATGACAGACAGGATTCTATAGCCTTGGAATGCAACCGGTCTACCGCAAAAAGAAATGGCAACCTACTGAGGGGAAAAAACAGTTATGCATCGAAAGATACATGATCGCCTAAGCGTGTATCACGCATGGCACATGACAGACTGCCTCGTCAGTCATATATCGAAAGATACATGATCGCCTAAGCGTTTATAACGCATGGCACATAACTGACTGCCTCGCCAGTAATGTATCGAAAGATACATGATCGCCTAAATGTGTATCACGCATGGCACATGACTGACTGCCTCGTCAGTAATGTATCGAAAGATATATGATCGCCTAAGAGTTTATCACGCATGGAACATGACTGACTGCCTCGTCAGTAATATATCGAAAGATACATGATCGCCTGTGTATCACGTATGGCACATAACTGACTGACTATATAGTTAGATTTGAATAACTACAGTTGAAAAATCGCTGTAGCCGAACTGGTAAAGTTGCTGTCGCAGACTTCCTAGTATTGTACTACGATAAAAAAAAGTAACTGGAACGAAATTCTGTGGGGCTTGGAAAGATGTAGCATGTGTTCCCCGTTTTTAATATGGCTACGCCACAGGGATAGACGCTGGCTAAGGAGCTTTGTTGTTCAACTGAATATCTAAAGCTTTAATTAATCTTCTTAGCGACACCCATCCATAGTTGCTTTGCCTGGGATGTTAAGGTTTCAAGATACTTAAGTGTGCATGACTGGTACAAATCAGAAGATGCTCCATAATTTCTGATTGACTGCATTGGAAGTTGGGATAATCTCCCCATTTCTGAAGGTTGGCCCTACAGCGATCAATAGCCGTTCAGAGACGACTCAGAATGGCCAGGCATCACTAGTGCCGGGGGATAGGGATTCTGTCGGGCTTGGATAAATAGAGTCTGAGTTCCACGTTGTTAAAGTCGCTAGACCACAGGGACAGACGCTAGCTAAGGAGCTTTGTTCTTCGGCATAATGTCTAAAGCTATGTCTTTATTTCTGTCATTGGTACACAGCTGTGGAATGGATGGCGAGGATCAATTTCATGCTTCATCTTCTTGAGTTTGGACTGGTCTGTCCTTATATAAAGGAGAGCAAATCCCCTGAGCAAATAGAGGGCATCCTCTTTGGTTGGCTTGAGACACCCAATGATTTGTCTGCAAGAGGCGTTTAAGGCAGGGTCGATCAGCATGGGACTATCTTCTCCACACTGGTGAGACATATTCTGCTGTGGAGTAGCAAAGAGTTAGGGTCATGGCATGGATTGTATCGGCATGCGCACCCCCCATTTGATATTAGCTATACAAGGTTTCGGAAATGATGGAGAGCCGTGATTTTTATGTTCTGAATGAACGTTACACATTGGAAATCCTTTTCAAGTAACTATTGAAGTTGGTGATATTGCATGAAGAGTTGTTTGGACACCTTCTAATTTTTATCAGGTTGCTATAGCACATCCATCCAGTATTGCACACAGAGCCTTGACTGTAGTGCTTAAGGCTTTAAGGTCGTTAAATGTGCAGAGATCTTCAAGATTGGTGCAAATTAGAATATCCTCCATAGTTTGGTGATTACCCGCATTGGCAGTTCGGATCATCCTTGGTCACATATTCTAATTTCTGAAGGTTGGCTCTACAATCAACAGCTGTTTGGTGATGATTTAAGCAGAAAAAGAAGGGCCAGGCATCACATGAGCCAGGGAAGAATCCATAGGACTAAGTGAGAGAGAAAGAGAGAGAGAGAGAGAGAGAGAGAGAGAGAACCTGTGTTCTACGTTGTTAAGGTTACTGCGCCACCGGTACAGACGGTGACAAGGAGCTAATGTTGTTCAGTGGTTCGGATGCTTGTAAAAAGCTATGTCTTGACTTGAGCCCTTTTGTCATTGGTTTACAGCCGTGGAGTGGATGACGAGAGTCGATTTTCTGCTTCATCTACTCGAGTTGGGACTGGACTGTCCTTCTTATGTAATGTGGAGCAATGCCACTGAGCAAGTAGAGGTCATCCTCTTTGGTTGGCTTGACACACCCAGTGATTGATCTGCAAGAGGTGTTTAAGGCAGGGTCAATTTTCTTTACCTGTGATGATCTGTTCCACACTGGTGAGGCATATTATTATTATCATTATCATTATTATTATTATTAATGATTTATATAATAAAAATGATTTAAGCAGAACAAGAAGGGCCAGGCATCACTTGAGCCAAGAAGGAATCCATAGGACTGAGAGGGAGTGAGAGAGAGAGAGAGAGAGAGATCCTGTGTTTTACGTTGTTAAGGTTGCTGCGCCACTCGTACAGACGGTGACAAGGAGCTAATGTTGTTCAGTGGTTCGGATGCTTGTAAAAAGCTATGTCTTGACTTGAGCCTCTTTGTCATTGGTTCACAGCCGTGAAGTGGATGACGAGGGCTGATTTTCTGTTTCATCTTCTTGAATTGGGAGTGGACTGTACTTCTTATGTAATGTGGAGCAATGCCACTGAGCAAGTAGAGACACCCAGTGATTGATATGCAAGAGACGTTTAAGGCAGGGTCGTTTTTCTTTGCATTCATTTGAATAATTAATAAATAAATAATAATGATTATAATTGTTGTAACCTAGAGAAGGTTACTGAATAGAATAATCAAACAAAGATTGGTAATGAACAATAATTCTTAGGACAAGAACAACACATATAAGATTCGCCAGCGGCTCGAAGAAGAATTAGTCAACTGCGCTTGAGACAACCAGTGATTGATCTGAAAGAGATGTTTGAGGCAGAGTTGATTTTCTTTACGTGTGATGAACTCTACCTCACTGCTGAGGCATATTATTATTATTATTATTATTAAAGATTTATATAATAATAATAATAATAATGATTTAAGCAGAACCAGAAGGGCCAGGCATCACTGGAGCCAGGAGAGAATCCGTAGGGATGAGAGAGAGAGTGAGAGAGAGAGAGAGAGAGAGAGAGAGCCTATGTTCTAAGTTGTTACATCACAGGTACAGACGCTGACAAGGAGCTAATGTTGTTCAGTGGTTCGGATGCGTGTAAAAAGCTATGTCTTGACTTGAGCCTCTTTGTCATTGGTTCACAGCCGTGGAATGGATGACGAGATTCGATTTTCTGCTTCATCTACTCGAGTTGGGACTGGACTGTCCTTCTTATGTAATGTGGAGCAATGCCACTGAGCAAGTAGAGGTCATCCTCTTTGGTTGGCTTGACACACCCAGTGATTGATCTGCAAGAGGTGTTTAAGGCAGGGTCAATTTTCTTTACCTGTGATGATCTGTTCCCCACTGGTGAGGCATATTATTATTATCATCATTATTATTATTATTATTATTATTATTATTAATGTTATGGGGTCCTCCCCTTTTTCATATAAGTGGACTCGACCAGAGTGTTACTTGGACTGCTGCCGTTAAATAGCCAAAGTCAGTCAGAATATAAAGACAGAATGTGAGGAGAGATTGTGATTGAGTTGGAGGTAGAGTAATAGTGTGAGGTAACCGCTTGTCGATGTCAGTTACAAGCACGTAGACTCTAAGGAAGTCCTACTTCGAGACTATATATATATATATATATATATATATATATATATAATTGCTACTAACCACGTTTCTGGATTTACTAACAGTATTACCCTTTGTATTATTGTGTAAATACATTTATTTGTTATATTTCATTCCTGCGTTTCTCATTCATTGGAGACCAAATTTCATCTCGGAATCCACAACAGTTAATAATAATAATAATAACAATAAGCGATTTTATTCAGTAATAAAGAAAGCCAACAAGTTCAAAATAGCGTTTCAAATGGGTGAAGAAATACAAGTAAAGCATAATACACTGATTGAAGCTGGAAAATACTTGCAAAGACAAATGCAACCGACGAGATACAGAAATGATGGCAAAATAAGCCTCTTCATGGCCGTATCAGACAAGCTGATATAGACAAACCCCGTACCGATCAGGGTTAAAAGCTGACCCCGAAGTTGTATTCTTGCTGCACAGGACCAATGCTTGCTAACTAGAAATTAACAAGCACACATACTGAAAAATTGTGTTAATTCAAAATGCAGATTCTGTGATAAATATCTAGAAACAATTAAGTTGGTTCTACAGAAGGATGCTGAGAATATTATGGACGGAAGCATGTGAGGAACGACAAAGTTTTAGAGGAAATGGAAACAGAAAGGACCCAGGAAGAGATAGCTGATATTTTTAAGGAACATAATGACGCAAGAGTGCCAAGACTTCAAGGTCGTTCAATGTGCAGGGATCTACAAGATAGGTCTAAAATAGTCCCAAATGCAGATTCTGTGATAAATATCCAGAAACAATTAACCACCTTGTATCAGGTTGCGCGGTATTGGAACGCACTGAATATAAAACACGGCACGACAGAGTGGGCCAATATCTGCCCTGGAAAATCCGCAACTTTTATGTGAAAGAAACTGCAAGAAATTTGTATGAACAGCACCCAGACCCAGTTCCGGAGATAGGACCTGTAACAATTTTATGGTACTTTATAATACACATAGGCAGAACAATCAAAGCTGACATCGTGATTAGAAACCGCAAATGTGACTTCTTATTGATATGGCAGTCCCTAGAGAATGTATCTTTGAAGATCTTCAAAAAACTATCAAAATACAAGGACCTTGAAATCGAAAACTCAAAAATGTGGCAAATGAGGACAATTCCAGTTGTAGTTGGAGCACTCGGATTGATTGGAAAAAATCCTATAGACACATGTCTTAAAGAAATACAGAAAATTGTACTCACAAGTACAGCCCATACCTTACGAAGGGCTTTATCTATGCAAAATATCTGATTATTTTTTTTGTTTTTTTTTTTTTGGAAAACTGCTTATTGGAAAATGTCATGATGATATTTCTGAGCTTAGGTCTCTGGGCTGGACCCGGAAAGAAATGAGTATACAGCAAAAACCAAAGGAAATAAAACAATAATAATAATAATAATAATAATAATAATGGCTTCTAATCTCAATTGATTGAAAGTATAAAAATGTACATGGTTTGTCTTGATTAATTAAAATGGTATACAGTAACTAAACTTTTCAATACCACATATTTGCTTGTCAATTGCCTGACCGTAACCAGTTGGGAATATACCCTGGGGACTGACGAACTGTTTATTTCTGTTCAGCAGCGGAAGTAATAAAGAGATCAACATAGCCGGGTTGTCAAGACTGTTTTGTTTTTAAAGTTGTAGGATGAGGCAACAACGTCGACTTGGGAGTCATATTTAATTACTTGTGAACGCCCTCAATCGAAAACCACCTGAGCAAACTGCGTTAACTGATTTGAAGTTGTTTCTAACTGGGCACCACCTGTAGCGTTATGCACTACACCGCAGCGCGCGCTCATTTGGCTGCGGTGCGTGTACCTTGTTTACTCAGGGTATGACGATGAGTATATCGGGTTTTGTATACTTGTATCCCAGAGCGAAGAGAAAGTGGAGAGAAAATGAAGAAAGAAAAAATAGAACGAAGGAAACAAAGTTAAAATAAGAAAATGAAAAGAGAAAGAAACAAAGAAAAAAATGAGAAAGAAAAGAGGAATAAATAAATAAAAAAAGAAAAAGAAAAGGAAAAGAGAAAGAAACAAGAAAATATAAAAAGAAGAAAAGGAAAAGATAAAGAAAAAAGAAACGAAAAAAGAAAAAGGAAAAGAGAAGAAAAGGAAAGAAAGAAAGAAAAACCAAAAGGAAAAAGAGGAAGTAAAAAAGAAATGAAAATGAAAAGAGAGAGAAACAAAGAAAAGAAAATAGAAAATGAAAAGAAAAAAGAAACAGAAAATGAAATGAGAAAAAAAAGAAAATGAAAAGAGAAAAAAGAAAAGAAAAAAGAAAAAGAAAGCAAAAAGAAGGGAAGAAAAGAAAAAGAAAATGAAAAGAAAAAGAAAGAAAGAAAAGAAAAGAAAATGAAATGAGAAAGAAAAGAAAATGAAAAGAAAAAGAAAGAAAGAAAAGAAAAAGAAATGGGAGAGAAAGAAAGAAAAGAAAGAGGAAATGAAATGAGAAAGAAAGAAAGAAAAGAAAAAGAAAATGAAAAGAAAAAGAAAAAAGAAAAGAGAAAGAAAAAGAAAATGAAATGAGAAAGAAAAGAAAAAGAAAATGAAAAGAAAAAGAAAGAAAGAAAGAAAAGAAAAAGAAAATGAAATGAGAAAGAAAAGAAAAAGAAAAGAAAAAGAAAATGAAAGAAAAGAACAGTAAAAGAAAATGAAATGAGAAAGAAAAGAAAAAGAAAAAGAAAATGAAAAGAAAAAGAAAAAAGAAAAGAGAAAGAAAAAGAAAATGAAATGAGAAAGAAAAGAAAAAGAAAATGAAAAGAAAAAGAAAGAAAGAAAAGAAATAGAAAATGAAAAGAAAAAGAAAGAAAGAAAAGAAAAAGAAAATGAAAAGAAAAAGAAAGAAAGAAAAGAAAAAGAAAATGAAAAGAAAAAGAAAGAAATAAAAGAAAACGAAAAAGAAAAGAAAAAGAAAGAAAGAAAAGAAAATGAAATGAGAAAGGAAAGAAAAAGAAAATGAAAAGAAAAAGAAAGAAAAGAAAAAGAATACTAAATGAGAAAGAAAGAAAGAAAAGAAAAAGAAATTTAAATGAGAAAGAAAGAAAGAGAAAATGAAAAGAAAAGGAAAGAAAGAAAAAAAAAGAAAATGAAATGAGAAAGAAAAAAAAGAAAATGAAAACAAAAAGAAAGAAACAAAAAGAAAGTGAAAATGATAAGAGAAAAAAGAAAAGAAAAAAGAAAAAGAAAACCAAAAGAAAGAAAGAAAAGAAAAAATGAGAAAGAAAGAAAGAAAAGAAAAAGAAAATGAAAAGAAAAAGAAAGAAAGAAAAAGAAAATGAAATGAGAAAGAAAAGAAAAAAGAGAATGAAAAGATAAAGAAAGAAAAGAAAAAATGAAATGAGGAAGAAAAGAAAAAGAAAGAAAGAAAAGAAAAAGAAAATGAAATGAGAAAAAAGAAAAAGAAAATGAAAATAAGAAGAAAGAAAGAAAAGAAAAAGAAAATTAAATGAGAAAGAAAATAAAAAGAAAATGAAAAGAAAAAGAAAGAAAAAAGAAAAAGAAATGTGAAAGAAAGAAAAGAAAAAGAAAATGAAATGAGAAAAAAAGAAAAGAAAAAGAAATTTAAAAAAAAATGAAAGAAAGAAAAGAAAAAGAAAATGAAATGAGAAAGAAAATGAAAAGAAAAAGAAAGAAAGAAAAGAAAAAAGAAATGTGAAAGAAAAGAAAAAGAAAATTAAAAGAAAAAGAAATGAGAAAGAAAGAAAACAAAAAGAAAATTAAATGAGAAAGAAAGAAAGAAAGAAAAAGAAAATGAAATGAGAAAGAAAATGAAAAGAAAAAGAAAGAAAGAAAGAAAAGAAAAAAGAAATGTGAAAGAAAAGAAAAAGAAAATTAAAAGAAAAAGAAATGAGAAAGAAAGAAAACAAAAAGAAAATTAAATGAGAAAGAAAGAAAGAAAGAAAAGAAAAAGAAAATGAAATGAGAAAGAAAAGAAAAAGAAAATGAAAAGAAAAAGAAAGAAAGAAAAGGAAAAGGAAATGAAATGTGAAAGAAAGAAAGAAAAGAAAAAGAAATTGAAATGAGAAAGAAAGAAAGAAAGAAAAGAAAAAGAAAAAAAGAAAAAGAAATGAGAAAGAAAAGTAAAAGAAATGAAAAGAAAAAGAAAGAAAGAAAACAAAAAGAAAAGAAAATTAGAAAGAAAAGAAAAAGAATATGAAAAGAAAACGAAAGAAAGAAAAGAAAAAGAAAGAAAGAAAAGAAAAAGAAAATGAAATGAGAAAAAAAAGTAAATGAAAAGAAAAAGAAAGAAAGAAAAAAAAAGAAATGAGAAAGAAAGAAATAAAAGAAAAAGAAAATGAAACGAAAAAGAAAAAGAAAAGAAAAAGAAAGAAAAGAAAAAGAAAAAGAAATATGAAAGAAAGTAAAGAAAAAGAAAATGAAATGAGAAAGAAAGAAAAGAAAAAGAAAAGAAAAAAGAAATGAAAAGAAAAGGAAGAAAGAAAAGAAAAAGAAAATGAAATGAGAAAGAAAGAAAGAAAGAAAGAAAGAAAAGACAAAGAAAAAGAAATGTGAAAGTGTTGAAACTTGGATAAGCATGGAATAATAATAATACAGCACAAAATGTACGTAACAAAATGTATTGAAACAATGAAAAAGGTACACAATATTTACAGTTAATTTTGGTATATTCTTGGGAAGACTGTTCCTGCAGAATGGGTTGACTAAGTCGCAGTCGGGCAGAGTCTCTGGATTCGATCTCTTAATCTTCCCTCGTCTTCCGGTACCAACCCATATTTATATGGTCGGTACTCCACTTATGTAAATTAGGTGCATCATACACAACAGAAAGAAAGAAAGAAAAGAAAGAGAAAAGGAAAAGTAAAAGAAAATGAAAAGAAAAAGAAAGAAAGAAAAGAAAAAGAAAATGAAATGAGAAAGAAAGAAAGAAAGAAAGAAAGAAAGAAAGAAAGAATGAAAGAAAAGACAAAGAAAAAGAAATGTGAAAGAAAGAAAGAAAAGAAAGAGAAAAGGAAAAGAAAAAGAAAATCAAAAGAAAAAGAAAGAAAGAAAAGAAAAAGAAATGAGAAAGAAAGAAAGAAAGAAAGAAAGAAAGAAAAGAAAAAGAAATGAGAAAGAAAGAAAGAAAGAAAAGAAAAAGAAAATTAAAAAGAAAATAAAAAGAAAAAGAAAATGTAAAAAAAAGAAAGAAAGAAAAGGAAAAGAAAATGAAATGAGAAAAAAAGAAAAGAATAAAGAAAATGAAAAGAAAAAGAAAGAAAGAAAAGATTTTACACACAACCCAATACAAAAACTCTTACATCCTTTGATCTGTCACGGTTGTGGAGGCACAACATATACAGCAGCCGCAGAAAAACTGACGTTTCTCAGGTAAGAATAGCCAGAATTCAGTTTCCCTCCCTTAGACTGGTTGTCTCTCGAATCGTTCCAATTATTTACCCATAGCTAGAAGAAGAGGATTCGTACCTTTCCCATGGGTATTAAGGGCATTAGCACGTAAATGAATGTAATGGATTCAGCTGGAATTATGAACTCGGCTCTCCGATTTCTCAATCCGAATCGCTATCCATTACACTACCTTATAGCGTTGAAATAATGTAAAATATTGTCGTTCTGCTGACAAATAACATAACAAGGAATTTCCGTTTCAATAGACATTAAATCCAAACTTGAACCGAAGATATAATTATTTATTGAAATGAAAAGTATTATAAATTTCTTGTATAAACATATTGTTATGGGACCTTACCCATAATAACATAATGGACTATTCCATACGTAATAAATACTGCGCCTCAAGAGGAAGCAGAGAGTTCAGTCCGAAGTCAGGCGACCGGCTGATCGGCTGATCGGTTGAACTCTCTACCTTCGGGCGGGGAGGAACCCGAACGAGGCTACGCCGAAGGGCGGATTCTCTTTCGGGGAGGTAAACCGACCCTGAACCCGTTTATACGCGTTCAAAGGGCATATTTTTGGCTGAACCCACGGGCTCGGAGATCCCACGTTAAACCGGCCTTGTGCCACATGATGCCCTCGTGGGGGGGGGACAATACTGTTCTGTCTGAAGTCTGGAGTGAGGTCCGTCATAAGTCCGTTAGGAGTATGTCAGTCAGTCAGAGCGAGTCAGTCAGTCGAATCAAGAGTCGAGTCAGAGGCAGTCCGAAACAGAGTCGCGTTCAGACAATTACTACAAGACATTGGAATAGTGATACTGGTCGAGACTACATTGTTCTCTCTACTAAACCTGATTGTTCATACTAACACTTTCTACTTCTCTGTATATATTCCTGTTTGTAATATATCTGTGTTATTCCATATCCGTGTTCGAGTTCTTCTTTATTGGTTCTACCTTGGACCATCACCGTGGTACAAGAACCTGGACCATAACGCATATGTTGTAAATTGTACGTGAAACACACCAAAACAATAATGGAGAAATTTTCATTCATCAAATACGAAATATTTCCAAGAATAAAAAACAATACATTAGCTAATTTCCATATATATATATATATATATATATATATATATATATATATATATATATATATATATATATATATATATATATCCTTTACCCGTCACGTGATCTACTTATTTCAAGATGAGCTCGATTGTCCTTGCTCTTTGGTAATTCGCGTTCAAACCCAAGTGTCGGCAGCGACACTTTATTCTTATATGACAAAAAGACGCAGAGAAATGTGGAGGGAAATTCATTGAAGCTGAGATGCCAGATCAGGACCGATAATATAGCAGGTTATTCCTTGAATTTTACCTAGATACAATAGCAGACACACCAGACAAGAAGTAGCAGACATATTCAATGCATGGGCGAATGGTAGACTTATAAAATTGAAGGAGTTTGTTGTGAGAGAGAATAGAATAAAAGATAGGTGGCTCAGTTTATGAAGATATGTGAGAAATGGGTTAAGATTGTAGTGATCGGGAAAGCACCCCCGTGGAAGCAGAATATTCTTATTCTCACTGGAATATGAATGGAAACGAAAGTTACACGACGTCTGGGGTGATCTTAAGCCTGGCTTAGTCACCTCGGATTTCCAAAAATGAAGATATGTGAGAAATGGGTTAAGATTGTAGTGATCGGGAAAGCACCCCCGTGGAAGCAGAATATTCTTATTCTCACTGGAATATGAACCCAGTACAAAAGCGCTTAGCCTGTTACAATTATGTAAAATATTGTCGCACTGCTACAGACAATAATAATAATAATAACATATTCGTTTCAATAGACATTAAATCCAAACTTGAACTGAAGATATAATCATTTATTGAAATGAATTATAAATTTCTTGTATAAACATATGTTGTAAATTGTACGTGAAACACACCAAAACAATAATGGCGAAAATTTTCATTCATCAAATACAGCCACAATACATTACATTAGCTAACTCAGAAAACGTTCTTCTCGCCATGATGCATAAAATCTAAAAGTGTATGGTCTTCATATAAAAATAAAAAATACCACTACGCACTTAGCAAGACGTAACGGTCGCGCTAATTAACAAAGCGAGGAACAAGCAGAAATATAATAGAATATTATTAACTAAGGGACAATGAGAATTATAATTTGAATACTCTAATGCTACACCAACTATGGCTCCAATGGCTTCTAATTTTAATTGATTGGAGATGTTAACACCTATATGTTTTCTCTTGGTGAATTAAGATAGTCTGCAGTTGATAACTTCGTTAGTACCACACATTTGCTTGTCAGTTGTCTAATCTAAACCAGTTGGTCATGTCTCCTAAGGGTTGATGCACTGTGTAACTCTATTCGTCAACAGAAGGAGTAAGGATGTATCATGGTTAGATGTCATGCGGTTTGTTTTATTAAATTTAAACGGTGAGGCAGCAAAGTTGGCTTTTTTACCATCTCTAAATGCTCAGGAATAGCAAGAATTATGTCAGGGAAGAGCAACATATTTATCTATTGTAAAACAATACACTCATTCCATTAGTCGCTCATCGTAATAGATCTGGCCATAATTTCGACTAAAAGAATGCAGTTTCAATTAAAAGAGAAAATTTTAATTGGTTGATTATTACGTGACGTCAAAATCTTGGTTTGGTTTGTTTTAAATTTACGGCATATCAACACCTCAATGGGTTATTTAATGCTGACAAGATTTTTTAGGATAGGTTCTTATGAACAGAATATGTATCCTTTGTAAGAAATCAGTTTGTAGATAAGGTTTCATTGTCGTATTTTTGTAAAAAGGGTTTTCGTCGAGAGTCTGGTTTGGTTTAATTTATTTTAAGGCATATCAACACCTCAATGGGTTATTTAATACAAGATTTTTACGATAGGTTCGAATGAATAGAATTTTTATTCTTTGTAAGAAATTAGTTTGTAGATCAGGTTTGATTGACGTATTTTTATAAGGAGGGGTTTTGTCGAGAGTCTGATTTCGTTTATTTTGTTTTACGGCATACCAACACTTCAATGGGTTATTTAATAACAACAAAATTTTATTACTGGTAATATTTTTTTTCAAAAATGTATTGCTGGTATTTTTTTTCCTTTCAAAAATCGATTTCTGGTAATATTTTCTTTCAAAAATCTATTGCAGGTAATATTTTTTCCAAAATTGTTTTGCTGAAAATATTTTCCTAACAAATGTATTGCTGGTAATATTTTGTTCGTCATAATTTTCCTTTAAAAATGTATTTCGCTGGCAATAATTCTTCCTTCAGAAAATGTATTGCTGGTAATAATTTTTCCTTCAAAATTGTATCTCCGATAATAATTTTTCCTTCAAAACTATATTGCTGGTAATAACTATTTCTTGAAAAATGCATTCTGGCAATAATTTTTTTCCTCGGCAATGTATTGCTGTGAATAATTTTTCTTTCTGCATTTTCTATGCATTTCAGGTAATTCCACGACTTGTGTCACGGGATCAAAAGCGGACCGGCTGAACACATTACGAGGAAATCTGACAGTGTCTGAGACAGATTCAGCTGGTTTTCTTAGACGTTTGTTATCCCAAGATGAATTTTGGGTTAATCACTTTGAGTCAGAGACAAAGAGATAATCCATGCAGAAGGAGCACCCCCCCAAAGAAGGCTAAGTCCGTTTCATCGGCAGGGAAGGTGATGGCCTCGGATTTCATGGATGCAAAAGGCATTGTGTTTATTGACTATCTTCAAAAGATTCATACTATCACCAAGTTAAGCACCATCGAGCTTGGTCAGTACCTAGATCAGCGGTTTCCAAAATGTGCGGCGAGCCACATAGATGGGGCGGAAAAGGTTAGCAGGTGAGGCGGAATGATTGAAAGACAATCAAAGATTTAGAAACAGTTTCCAAAAATTCATATGATTTCAAAATTTAAAATAATATTATGGATTACTTGTAATTGTATGCATGAGCCCCAGTATAAATAGTTAGAAATAATTATTAATAGATTTTATCATTGTGATATTTTTGCATTATATCAAATATTAAGAATATAGTAACATGGGTCCGCAAATTGGAGGAGAGAGTTATCAATGATAATTTTCTGACTTCCAATCCGTGGTTATCTCCCTTTAATCCACTCTGCTTTTTTTATTTTTGAATGTTCTTTTTATCACATAAAATTTGCCGACCAAATTTTCATTCCAATAATGAGGCCTAAAGAAAATAGTTCTTAAGAGCTATCTCCATTCTTAGAAAAGCTTTTTAACAGCTACCTGAAATATTAATGTTTTCTATATTCATGCTTTCTTAATCAGTATCAACTGCCCTGTTCACAAGAATGTTGTCGAGCGCTCATCGTCATTTCAATATCGACCATTCAGCCTCCTTCGTACTTCAGCAAACGTTTTGAGGCTATCATGATCAAGAAACTTATTCATCACTTTCTGAACGACAAACAGTATAGTTTTCGCTAATCAAGATCCACTGCTGATGTCTTTCAGTGATTCCCAAACGGTGTGGCGTGCCTCAGAGCTGCGGGGGAAGAGGATAACAGGTGAGGCAGAATGACTGAAAGACAATCAAAGATTTAGAAACTGTTTCAAAAATTTCATATGCCAAAAATAAATATGATTTCAAAATTTAAAATATTATTAAGGATTACTTGTAATTGCATGCAAGAGTCCCAGTATAAATTTTATCATTGTGATATTTTATATATTTTTTATATAAAGTGTTAAGAATATAGTAATTAGGGTCCACAAATTGGTAGAGAGAGTTATCAATGATAATGTTCTGATTTTGAATCTGACGTTATCTCCATTTAATCCTCTATCTTTTTATTTTTAGATATGCTTTTTCATCGCATAACATTTGGTATGTGGCGAGTAAATTTTCATTCTGAAAATGCGGCCCAGAGAAAACAAAACTTAGGAACGACTCATCTACATGAATGACCGCTTGGGAATACCATTTCCTGCAAGCTTGGATATGCGGGTGGTGTAATGGGTTAATGGCTCGGAATTTTTAATCTGGGAGACGAGTTCTAGTTCCCATCGGTTTCTTTATATTCACTTACGCCCGAATACCCTGGGAAAGCTATGAAGCCCCCTCTTCTACATTAATTAGTAAGACTTTTATCATTAAATCATTATTATTCTCCACGCACTACAAGCTAATAATATTTTCTGGCTTTAAATAACCTGAAAAGAATCAATCAACCAATGAAACACTAATTAGCTACACTGGCACGTCTTTTATATTTATTTATATTCTCTAATATATATATATATATATATATATATATATATATATATGAACTACCGTGGTCACAAAATGAGGGATCTGTTTATATATTGCTGGACATTTAAAATTGATCCCCAACTTTATATACAACCAATAAAATACTGATTATCTACACTGGCAAGTCTTTTTAGATTTATTCACATTCTCTGGAACATATATATATATATATATATATATATATAAACTACCGTGCTCACAAAATGAGGGACCAGTTTTATATTGCTGGAAATCTAAAATTGATACCCCATTTTATATACACATAATTTCTTGTTTATGAAATTTCGATTAGATATAAATCCACTTCTTCCCCAAGCTATGGGTAAGACAAATCTCGCTAAACTATTAACCCCAAAAAAAGAATTATTACAATCTAAAAACATTCCGGCTTTAAATAACCTACAAAGGGTTGATAAACAGTAAAAAATGAATCAGTCAACCAATGAAATACTGATTAGCTACACAGGCATGTCTTTTAGATTTATTTACATTCTCTGGAATATAAACGTATAGAAACTAATGTGACCACAAAGTGAGGGATCAGTTCATATGTTGATTATAATTAGAATTGATCCCCCACTTTATATCTACATTATAATTTCTTGTTTGTTGATAAGCCGTAGAAAAAAAATCAATGAAATACTGATTAGCTACACAGGCATGTCTTTTAGATTTATTTACATTCTCCGGATAAAATGTATAGAAAACACAGTGTCCAAAATTATGGCTTTAAATAACCTACAAAGGGTTGATAAACAGTAAAATAAAAACGAATCAGCATCTTTCTGGTTTGTTTTTTTCCTCTGATTTCTTTTCTCTCTGGCGGTCTCTTTCTTAGTTTGAACCATTTTCACGTTTTTTTTTCTTCTTTTTTTATATCTGTCCTCTCTCTCTCTCTCATTTATCTCCCTATCTCTCTCTCATTTATCTCCCTATCTCTCTTTGTAGCATGAGAGATAGCGATAAGGTTAAAGCTACGGAGAGTGGTCACGTGACAGCCACAACATTTCTCACTCGACTCTCTGAAGTCATGGCATTTCAAAAGCTCTCATATGTTTCTCTTACGAAATCCTATCTTCATGTTTTTGTTTTTCGAATTTTTCTTTTGTGTTTCGTTTTGTCCATTGTTTTTTTGGTCTCGTTCAATTCTTTTTCTTTCTTTCTTTTCGTGTTTTTCGTAATTCTATCTTGGATTTGATGACAAAGAAATTACATCACTTATGTCGTGATCTGTCTGCTGCCGACCGAATTAAATTGGGTAAAATAAAGAGCTCAATGTTCCTGATACCTGCAAATGCTTAAGCCACACAAATCGATCCCGATTGAAGAGCTTATTGATTAGTCCATTGAATTGTAACGGCCTTTGTTGTTAGTAGCCATTTCCAGAGAACCAGTCATTTTGTTTTTGTCTTAGCACGCCAAACACACTCAAAATGGCTCAAAAAGCCGACATGTCGAAAATATACGAGTCTTCTTCTTCTTCTTCTTCTTCTTCTTCTTCTTCTTCTTCTTCTTCTCCTTCTTCTTCTTCTTCTTCCTTTCCTCATTCTTCTTCTTCTGCATTCTTCTTCTTCTTCTTTTTCTTCTTCTTCTTCTTCTTCTTCTTCCTTTCCTCATTCTTCTTCTTTTTCTTCTTCTTCTTTTTCTTCTTCTTCTTCTTTTCTTCTTCTTCTTTTCTTCTTCTTCTTCTTCTTCTTCTTCCTTCTTCTTCTTCTGCATTCTTCTTCTTCTTCTTCTTCTTCTTCCTTTCCTCATTCTTCTTCTTCTGCATTCTTCTTCTTCTTCCATGTCTTCTTCTTCTTCTTCTTCTTCTTCTTCTTCTTCCTTTCCTCATTCTTCTTCTTCTGCATTCTTCTTCTTCTTCCACGTCTTCTTCTTTCTTCTTCTTCTTCTTCTTCTTCTTCTTCTTCTTCATCATCATCATAATCTATTACTTTCATGATCTTTTTCTAATCTTTTTCTTCCTCTTTTTCTTCTTCTTTTTCTTCTTCTGCTTTTTCTTCTACTTTTTCTTCATCTTCTTCTTCATCATCATCTATCATTTCATGAGCTTTTCATAGCCTTCCTCTTCATCTTTTTCTTTTTTCCCTTTCTTCTTTTTCTTCTTCTTTTACTTCATCTTCTTCTTCTTCTTTTTCATCTATCACTTTCATGAACTTTTCATAACCTTCTTCTTCATCTTTTTCTTTTTCTTCGTCTTCGTCTTTTTCTTCTTCTTCTTCTTCTTCTTCTCTTACTTTGTCTTCTTCTTCTTCTTCTTCTTCTTCTTCTTCTTCTTCTTCTTTATCTATCACTTTCATAACCTTTTCATAACCTTCTTCTTCTTTTTCGTCTTCTTTGTACGGTTTCCCCGAGGAAGTTGGCGATCATGGCGCTCCACAGTTTCCTGTCCTTTGTAGACCTTAATAACTTTCGTCTTTTTGCCATCTTTCCCAAATCCGTCTCTGCCATCAATTCACTGAATTTCCCGAAGTATGTAATATGTTTCATTCATCTGTCGCCTTGACACTTATCGAAAAACTGTTTGATTTTTGAATGAACCCTGACCTCATTCTCTTTCCACGCATTGCATTTGTTTTGACCTTGTTTTTTTTACACCAAACTGATTTAACGTAATTCACATATAAAAAATACGATTTATTACCATACATTTTGTTATTTATTAATCCAACAAATTTTATTAAATGTTACCTTTAGTGGATACCAATATTAGAGTAGACGTTCCGTTTATATATTAATTTATTAGCACCTACTGGCGTGAATATTCAATATATATATATATATATATATATATATATATATATATATATATATATATATGTATAAAGAAATTTATACATAAGAACGTATTATAAATTAATAGATGTAAAATATGTGTATTTTTCGCTAAACACTTCTAACCATGTTTCAAAATGGAAGCTAAAAGCTCCGAATTTAATATTGTAATTAAATTAAAGACATTAGTTACATTTCATATTCGCTTGAGGGTGAAATGGAACTAATGTCTTTAATTTAATTTCAAAATTAAATTCGGAGCTTTTAGCTTCCATTTTTGAAACATGGTTAGAACTGTGTAGCGAAAAAACATATTTAAATCAATTAATTTATAATATTAATGCTCTGTAAATTTACATTGAGCACTATTTTGTAAAAATAAAAATATATATAAGAACACAGGATTATATATCTTACTGTTCTTTCTTTTTATTTATATATACATACATAAGAACGTATATATATATATATATATATATATATATATATATATATATATATATATATAATCTGCAATCAACACCATCACTTGACAAGACACCAGAAGTGTTGAAACAAAATGGCTATTTTATAGTGATGTTATAACATGTTTATGTTTTAATTTTTTGAATAAACACTATATATATATATATATATATATATATATATATATATATATATATATATACATATTTTTCATTTGAATATTTTGTGTTGAATAATCTACACAAATTATGCCCATTATAATTTTTATACATTAAAATTCACAGATAAATTTCTTGATTTTGTCGTTAAACTCATTAAGAAAGGCGACGTAAATCTTCATGATGAATTTCTAAGACAAAATATTAATGTAATTAATAGTTTGTTTTTTTTTGTACATGCGCATGAAACTCGCTCTGTTGATTCAAAAGTTTATATTGTCATCTCATAGCAATCTTCTTTTATGTTGGATATCTTTGTTTAAATGTCCACTCTGAAGATGGCTCATGTGAGCCGAACGCTTCGATCAAGGAACAACTTAATAAAATAATATCCAAATGTTGGACAATTTTTGTCTTTATTTTCACCCAAAATTAAAGCAAATATACGGAGTTTAGAATGGCTCATGATCAAACATAATAAACATTCCTTGTCTGTTATATTTAACAATATATGTTTATACATAATGTAATAGATAGTTGGAATTTTTTTTTTTTTTTTGTAAATGCGCATGAGACGCTCTGTGTTTACTCAAAGTCATCTAAGGGAGGTAAACTCAATTTTTATTTGTAAATTTAAAAACAAATTAAAATTAATTATTTTAAAAATTACTGTTACCATTGTAATTTTTTCAAAAATTTACAAGTTAGGGATTTTAAAACCTTGCTGTTATAGACATTTTAAAACATTGTTGCTATATTCATAATTAATCATATTTCGTGTTAGTTGTAATTTTCTTATATAGACGGCTTCAAGAATTTGAAGCTTTTTTTTCAGGGTGGAGTATACTTGCATTACCAATTAATATTTCTCTAAATAATAAATGGGGATAGGAATATTCCTTTAAATGTTGGGCCATCTTGACAGTGTTGTTGTCGTGAAACTAACATATATATTTATTTTTTTGACAGAGATACAATCTACCAAAGGACATTTAAGTATGACAAAGTAAAAAAGTGATCATATCATGCCTTTCGGCAGAACTCCATTGAACGAAACGCGTCACACGAAAACCTTTTCCACTTTGGCATAATTTTTTCCTCTAAAATTAGTCTTGAAAAATTATATATTGTTATCCCATTTATATATATATATATATATATATATATATATATATATAGAGAGAGAGAGAGAGAGAGAAAGAGAGAGAGAGAGAGAGAGTAAAACTACAGGGTGCGATGAGTAAATTATTGTCATTTTATATTTTTTTATTTCGCGCATATCTCTGAAAAAAAGAGCATCACTGCGCCAGAAATTTCGAAACGGCATGCTGTACTGCTTGGCATTCGTACCGGAAGCTCCAATACAAACATTTCCGAGCGTTTGGGTGTCAATCTGTGAAAAGTGCAGAGGATTTGGAACGAGTTGGCTGATATATTCAGTCAACATTATTGTCTTTGGAGTGATCACTAGTAATGTCTCCATTCATCTTCCCACAGGGCGTCAGACTCAAAAAAAGAGGTCTGCATCAAGATCAAGTGGTTGGCTCCTGGAAGAACCTATGTCTGGCAATAGGACTCTGCACTATGCCACATAAGCAGGAGAACCCCATTCATGACTCTCAGACAATTTCTGCGACTTCATCACCCCACCTTACATCTGGTACCTTAACTCCCCAGACTACAACCCTTAATTATTATATATGGGGCACAGTTGGGTGAGGGATCAACAAAACTCTTTGTAACACGAACGATGAAATAAAGGCGGTGGTTATGGCAGCATTAACCAGTTTAAATAAGGAAATCGTCTAGAAGAGATGCAGGGGGTTGCGAAGTATTTCTAGAGGGCGTGGTTGATACCAATGACGATTTTATTGAGTAAATTTATTTTTTAGTATTTCGGGGTATTTTTTTTGTAATTTTGGTAAATATATCTTTTAAAATGAGATATCAGTATTATTTTGGCTTTGCATGATTTAGATAACAAACATCGCACTCCATATATTTAAATTGTGATATATAATCAACAATTTTAGGAATATATATATATATATATATATATATATATATATATATATGTTCCCATTTTTTTAAAATTTAATTTAAAAATTTTGGTGTCCCCCTGCTTCATGCACATGCCTAGTCTCATCAAAGTCGGAAAAACTTTTTATATATATATATATATATATATATATATGGGTAAAATAGCAGGACAGACTGGGTTCTATAGCCTTGGATGGCAACTGGTCGAGGAGAAGGACAACTCTGAATTCAAAACCTGCGGAGGGTCGTTTGGGCACCTTGTGGCACTCGGTGCACCAGGTCTCTGTATTCGTCCCTTCAAAAAGTGTGGATGGTCCTGCACGAGGCCTTCACCACTATAATCAAATCTCATGTGCCGGTGTCGGGTTGTCGGTTTCCTGGAAACTGATCTGCTTGACCCTCATACGTCGAATCTCGACGGGATAGTCGATTATATATATATATATATATATATATATATATATATATAGAGAGAGAGAGAGAGAAAAAGAACAGTAAGATATATAATCCGGTGTTCTTATAGATATTTTTATTTTTACAAAATAGTGCTCGATGTAAATTTACAGAGCATTAATACTATAAATTATTTGATTTAAAATATGTTTTTTTTCGCTACACAGTAACAACCATGTTTCAAGAATGGAAGCTAAAAGCTTCGAATTTAATTTTGTAATTAAATTAAAGACATTAGTTCCATTTCATCCTCAAGCGAACATATATATATATATATATATATATATATATATTGTCATCAACAGACAGATTGTTTCGCTGTATCACAGCTCTTCAGAGTGGTTAGACGTCCGATTGCTCCAACCCGAATGCTTCAAGCTGATTTGACATCAGTCAGAGATCCTACCCCTAGGCTATCGCCGCACGGCAGAGAGGAAGCGAAATTTTAACTTTTTTCTATGCCAAATACACCAGTGGCCCGTAGAACTCAATTCGTACTTTAAGAGTAATGCATTAATAGCAGTAGGATATTCATATGCATATATATGTATATATATGATTACATTGCTTACCACGCATCTTTGCGTTTTTTATATGGGGTTATATGTATGCATGTCTTGCTGATGTATACATCATGTATAATTTTAAATTAATAATTTTATATTATTATTAATAGGTGTATTTTTATTATGTTTATCTTTCTAGGTTTAGATTCTAAATTTGATCTCTATTTATATATTGATTTACCTATTATTTTTTATTTTCCTTTATTTTATTTTAAATAATTTAATTATGTTGGATATTATTATTATTATTATTATTATATCTATTTCTATTAGTGTTATCTTTATTAGACTATCTAATTTGAATTTGTGAGGATTATTGCTGTTTAAAATAACAAGGTCTATCGGACAATTTGCTGTAACTCTGATCACACATCGACCAATGTGCGAACTTGTTCAACCATTTAAGGAAAAAATTGTTGGCCAGGTGATTCTATTTTAGTTTTACTATTACATCATCATTTAATCCCTGTCCCTACCTTCAGTCTCTATATCACCCTATCTCTCTCTCTCTCTCTCACCCCCATCCCTCTCAATTTCTCTCTCTTTCACCCCCATCTCTCTCTCTCTCAATTTCTCTCTCTCACCTCCATCTCTCTGGCCACATCTCTCGCTCATTTCCATCTCTCGCTCTCATCCCAGCTCTCTCTCATCCCATCTCTCGCTCTCTCTCAATTTCTCTCTCTCACTCCCATCTCGCTCTCACCCCATCTCTCACTCTCATCCCATCTCTCTCTCTCTCTCACCCCCATCTCTCTCACTCCCACCTTTCGCTCTCACCCCATCTCTCACTCTCATCCCATCTCTCTCTCTCACTCCCATCTCTCGCTCTCTCCCTATCTCTCTCTCTCATCCCCATCTCTCTCAATTTCTCTCTCTCACCCCATCTCTCTCACCACCATCTCTCTCACCGCCATCTCTCTCTCTCACACCCCCATCTCTCTCATTCACCACCATCTCACTCTCACCCCATCACTCTCACCCCCATCTCTTTCACTCACCCCCATCTCTCTCACTACCATCACTCTCTCACCCTCATCTCTCGCTCTAACCCATCTCTCTCTCACCCCATCTCTCTCTCTCACTCCCAACTCTCGCTCTCACCCCATCTCTCTCTCACCCATCTCTTTCTCACCCCATCTCTCTCTCTTACCCCATTTCTCTCTCTCTCTCTCTCTCTCTCTCTCTCTCTCTCTCTTTTATGTTTTAAAAGAAATTTTACTCGAAAATCTGTTATTTTCTTTCTTACCCCGCCCTTTCTTCTCCTCCCTTCAATCAAGTATATCTCAATCCGGGTGAATTGTCTCCCTTTATTAAGAACTTTCAGTCTGTAGAGATGAATATATAAAAATATTCAAGAAATAAATTATAACAGAAATGGATCTTTTAGGTTTTATTCTTGCTTTATTATTTATAATGCTCTGAGATTTACATGGAACTCTCCTTCGATTAATATCCTCCTTGGAAATATCCCTACAAGTCACAAATTGGTATTATATATATATGAGTTTGTCTGACGATCGCTAAAGCGTGAAACCCAGGGTCACAAACTCACATCTATCGAACCAAATATGTTAGCTCTATCTCTGATATTGAGCGCTTTCTAATAAGTAACGCGCATATAATATATAAATAATTATACATATATATATTTATTTATATTTATATACACTTTACACACACACACACACACGCTCACTCACACACATATATATATATATATATATATATATATATATATATATATATATATATATAAATATATATCACAGAATTATCCTCAGAATTGCGCACGCATTTTCCATACACAGAGTTTTGCCTTTCATTCTAATCTGGAAAAGTGAAAGCAACAGACGTCCGGCGAAATGCGTCGTTTAAAGCTTTCCCACTTTGTCTCGTGATCTCCCCCCTCTCTCTCTCTCTCTCTCTCTCCCTCTCTCTCCTTTTCTCTCTCTCCCCTTCTTTCTCGATATATATATACATATGTGTGTGTGTGTGTGTGTGTGTGTGTGTGTGTGTGTGTGTGTGTGTGTCCCATTTTGTTGGTTAATTTTTTATTTCGCTTTTCTCGCTGTTATTTTTAATGTCATTCCCCCATAAAGGCTTCGAGGAAAAATGTGCGAACAGGGGTCATTTCTCAACAAACCCTCCCCCAATGTCAGCTATGGAAACATTACCGTCCCTAATTTCCCAGAATGGAATCGACCCTCCCTTTCAACTTTTCTTCGATTCGCCCGACCCTCACATTTTTTTTATGTGTTTTTTTTTATTTTGTTTTTAAAAGATACGACTACCATTGCCTGCAGGTCACGTTAACCACAACACTTTTTTCCGTCTCCCATACGCAATTCAGCCATCAGCCATCTTTCCCGATCCAAATCTCTAACACCTTTTTTTTTTTACTCGAGATGTGTGTTTTTTTTTTAACTCACTATCGTCTCATCGTTTCATGTCTGTCTCTTATTGAAGATTCGAAGAACAGCCATATTTGGAGAAAGCAGACGATAGTTAGACTGAGACGAGATTTAGAAGAGGTGATGGAATAAATTGTCTGCAAAATAGGGAACTGTTTTATTCCTTTTTATAAAGAGTTATTTAAATATGATCCATTCGTTTGTCTGTCTTTTCTCACTAGAATAAAAGATGTCCGTCTATAAGTATATTTACTTCATTTTCTTCATTTTCGCTCTCATTTAATTTTTTCAGTTTTCATATATTTCACTCTTATAGTCCTTTTGCTTTCAAATCTTCCTTCCTCGTTCTGTTCTACTTTCCTCTTTCATCGTTCCTCTGTTGCCTTGGCCCTCTTCTCTTTTCTTTCTCTTTCTCTCGGTTGCTTTGCTGTTTCTCTTTTTAAACATTCTCCCCTTTTTTTCACAAAACGATTCTTAGCTTTTTTTCGTGATTTCAAATCTTACTCGTTTCTCTTAATATTAAGGCTAATGAATTATACTAGAAATCTCCGTGAAGATATCACGGTTGCCCTATTTTCTGATGAATCTTAATTCTTCAGTTAATGATTGAATAAGCTCATGACGAGTTCTACGACAATAAAATATCCGTAGAAATTACCCTATCGCATCGTTAAATATTTGAGCTGAACAACTTTAACAAAACTAGAAAGACCCGTGATAATTTCACGGTTTTTCTATTTGAATTTTCTGATGAATCTTAATTCTTCATTTAATGATTGAATAAGCTCATGGCGAGTTCTACGACAATAAAATATCCGGAGAAATTTCCAATTGCATTGTAAAATATTTGAGCTTAACAACTTTAATAAAACTAGAAAGACCCGTGATAATTTCATGGTTTTCCTATTTGAATTTTCTCATGAATCTTAATTCTTCAGTTAATGATTGAATAAGCTCATGGCGAGTTCTATGACAATAAAATATCCGTAGAAATTCCCCTATCACATCCTTAAATATTTGAGCTGAACAACTTTCACAAAATATTGCAATAGCAATCATAAATATGAATGCTGGTCGTTATTTAAAGAAGTAAGGGAGTACAAATAAAAAGATTTGAAATAGACTTTTCCATTTCACTTAAAACGTTAAAAACTTCTCTCTTTATTTATTTCTTTATTTTTTCTTGCATTTTCTCACTGAAACCAAGTAGCGTCCCTATGTTTTTTTTTCGTTTTTCCACGCAATAAAAATAGTTTATTATATATCTATCAAACAAAAAAAAATTTCATCGAGATTGGATGAAAACTGTGGAAACGAATTGACAACATCCGATCACACACACACACGTACATACACACATTTTGAGTATTATAAATTTGCGGTTACTCTTTCTCAATAAACTTTGTGGTCGTTTCGATGTGCAGTATTAGTTAACGAGCTCCTGTGATTGGTATTACTGCTGTGTAAAGAGTTAGAACCTTGTTTGGTGCTCCATACTTATGGCCTTGTGTCTAGTAACATTTAAATTTCACCAAGCAGACCTTGAATGTTCGTCTATCATGACGAATGGTTGTTCACTGATCCATCGGTAGAAAAATGATTGGTTCCGCCTTAGAAAGTAGCTGACACCTGCTGGTATGCCCTCGTCTTTAGAAGAGTCAGTGTAAAGCTTACTTTACAAGAATCAGTTTTTACAAAACTAAAATGGAGTTCTGCTAGCATATCCAGCCTTGAAAAAGCATCTACGCGGCCTTGTGGGTGATTAATTGTTTTCTACTACACAACCCCTATCCAACTGACAAAACGTCGCAAGCTCTTCGTTACTCTACTACTAAATATCATTATAATTGTTCAGATAAGCTACAATGGTAAATTTTCATTTTAACACCCGAAATTTTTCCCAAATAGTCTTACTTCCGTGCAAATGTATATACTGAACTCAAATCAATAATTAGATATTAAAGAAACCTACCTTTTTGGATGTTAACGACCCGAATAAAATCGGACTTTTTCCTGGTCTTTCGTCAGCCATTACCGGCGTATTGATAAGTAATTAAGTGCTGAATTCTGTCGGTGGACATATACAATTTGGGCATATTTACTCCCTTCACAGTAATTTCTTGTAGTTAACTTTCAAATTAGGGTTAGGTGGTTTTTGTTTTTTTTTTTTGGTTATTCTTTTATTTTATTTTTTTGTTAAAGAAGAAAGTTAACTTTCAAATTAGGGTTAGGTGTTTTTTTTTTCTTTTGTTATTCTTTTATTTGTCGATGTTTACATATATTTGAAAGTTAGCTTTATTCTTAAATTAAGTACAAAAAACGCTTTACGGAAGCGCGTACTAATTTCTGAAAGAAAATAGTGAAACAGTAAATGACGCTCGGGTGTTAAAATGAAAATTTACCGCTACAATCTTTAGTTTCTCCAGTTCAGACCTTCACGGCTAGGGTCCTTCTGTTCTAACACTGACTCTAGTGAAAAAACTGGCTGGTTACATTCAATGCCTCTAAAACTAAACAGGTTATATTCCATCACCGCCGATCAGAACCAAACTACCGGCAGTCACGACAAACGGATGTTCCCTCGGAGGGGAATCATTGCCTTGAGAGAATATTGGGCCTCAAACTCACACCCAACCTCAAGTGGAATTCCTATATACGACCCATCGCTAAAGATGCAAGTAAAATGGTCAGCTCCCGGTACCACTCCAGGAAGTACTTGACTCCTCATGGTATCCTCTACCTTTATAAGAACCAAATCAGACCGAAAATGGTGTACTGTTGCCATATTTGGCTAGGAGCTGCGCAGACCTCACTTTCCAGTCTTTGTTGGAGAAGAATTATTTTCAACCCTTCAACCTCTCTCTCACAGACAGGATATAGCGAGTCTCTCACTGCTATATCGCTACTACCATTGAAAGTGCTCGGACAAACTGCATCTCATGGTTCCACCAGGTATAACTTTCACGGCTGGCACCCACGATGCCACTTACATCGTATCAAAACACCCACATTCCCCCCGTATTCCACTCAAACAGCTTCTTCCAGCGAACCGCTGCCTTATGGAAGAGACTCCCAAGAGGATTTTTCCCGATCGCTATAACCTTAGCTTGTTCAAGTCTAGAGTTAACCGTTATCTTCCCTTCCTATCTATATAAACTACCCCTTAACGTAACCCTCTACCTCAAGTGGCCCCCGGGCGTTGCACGGGGTGAAAAAAACTGGGGAAAAAACGCACACAGAGAATACTTCTCTCCATTTATTTCAAACTGCTTCTTCCTAAGAAACTTTATTTTGTTAAAGAGACTCTTGAGAGAATGACACTTCGGTCCCTATATTTCTAAATTCTTCTAAACGAGAATTAACAATTATCTTGACGACATAAACTCATAATTGGTACCTACTATTTTTTTCATTTTCTCTTTTCTTTTTCATGCTTTCCCTTTTTTTCATTCTTTTTCCCCTACCTCTTTCTTTCATATTTCTTTCTATTTACTTACCTTCTCTCTTTCTTTCATTTTTCTATCTTTTTACTTGCCTTCTCTCTTTCTTTCATTTTTCTATCTTTTTCCTTACCTACCGTCATTTTACTTTTTCTTTTTCTCTTTCTAATGTTTTCCTTCTTTCTTTCAATTCTTCTTTATACGCTCTTTTCTTTTTCTTTTTCTTTCTTTCTTTCTTTCTTTTTTATCTCGTCTTTCTTGTATACTTATTTGTTTACTTTCTTTTTTTTCACCGACATTTTTATTTTTATCCCCCACCCTTGTTTCTTTTCATTATTTCCTTCTTTCTTTACGGCTTTTCTTCTTTTCTCTGTTATCTTCTCTTTTATCGATCCTCTTTCTCTCTTCACCGTCTTTCTTTCTTCGTTTTCTTTTTCTTCTTTCTTTTACAATCTACTTTTATTCTTTCTTTCTTTCGTCCTCTCTTTCTTTACTTTTTTCTTTGTTTTCTTTTTCGCCTTATTTCTTTCCGTTGTTCTTTTTATTCTTTCTACTCTTTCGCTAGAATCTTTACTCCTCTTCTTTCCGCTGTCGACCGTACCACGTTGAAACACCAGTTCCCGTGTGATCAGCGAAGTTAAGAAACGTCGAGCCTGGTCAGTGCCTACATGGGTAACCGCTTGGGAATACCAGGTGCTCTAAGTTTGGATGTGTGGGTGGTGTAGTTGATAAGGGCTCGGAATTTGGTAATCAGTACCAGTTCCATCTCGGTTCGTTATATTCATTTACGAGCAAATACCCTATGAACCCACCTCTTTCCCTCCAGCTATTAGTAAGACTTTAAATTATTATTATTTCCCCCACCAAAAATTTCATACATTCTGAAAATATTTTCTGGCTTTAAATAACCAGCAAACGGTTGACAAGCCGTTTGTTTATTAAATCTGGTTAGGTATGAATTCGCCAATTACCCCCTCATCTATGGGTTAATTAATAAGACTTGTTTCACTAAATCATTATCATCTCCAAAAATACTTACAGCCTAAAAATATTTTCTGGCTTTAAATAACCTTCAAAGGGTTGACAAGCCGTAAAAAAACGAATCAATCAATGAATGAAATACTGATTAGCCACAAAGCGAGGGATCAGTTTATATATTGATTGTAATATAGAATTGATCTCTCACTTTATATCCACATTATAATTTCTTGTTTGTTTATCAAATCTGATTAGGCGTGAATTCACCACTTCTCCCCTCATCTATGGTTTAATTAGTAAGACTTGTAACACTAAATCATAATTATCTCCCAAAAAATACTTACAGCCTAAAAATATTTTCTGGCTTTAAATAACCTGCAAAGGGTTGATAAGCCGTAAAAATTGAATCAGATCAAATCAATACTTATTTTTCTCTTCTTTCCATTTCCCCCTCTTTTTCAAACACTCTCCTATAAGATACTCTCTAAAAAGTATCTCAAGAAAGAAGGAATAGACATGGGAAGAGTATATTACTCCTGTGTTCCAATTGGCGGGGGCCTGTCTGTCAAGACAATCCTTATTCAAAATCTTTTCTTTTTGCCCAAACACAGACTCCCATGCTTATTCGTAACTACTTCAACCACTACGTACTTTCCTTATCGTTGTTTCTAGCATCCTTCCCAGGAGTTTTTCGCTTGTTAACTTTCAACAGTATTTGCTTTCTCTCCCCTCCACGCAACTGCTATGCCCTTGCCCACGAACGGCTCGAACTCGTGAAAGAGACGGATTTACCAATGGGTTTTTTTTTTTATCCTATGTCTTTTGGGATTTTTAAAAAAATCGATTAAAAAATGACTCCCTTTCTTTCAGATGAACACCATGTGTCCTTTTTCTTTTCTTCTTTCTCCAGTTTTCGTTTTACTTTCGTTTCCTTTACACATTCCTGTTCTTTTTTGTTCTACTTCCCACTACTTAGTATCCTGTGCTTTCTATTGGTCAACATCGTCCCCGCCCAACTCGCTTTTTCGACTTCATTTTAAATCTCTCGCCTAACAAGATGACCTTTGCCTGCCCGGACGACGTTTTTTATTCGCTTCAAGTTTGGTTTCTTTCATTGTTTTTATGCATTTTTCGTTTTGTTGGCTTCTTTTAGCCATTTTTTTTTCTTTTCTTTTCTTCTCTAGTGTTCTCTTTTCTTTTCTTTTCTTTTCTTTTCTTTTCTCTTCTCTTCTATTTTCTTTTCTTCTTTTCATTTGTTTTCTTCTCTTCTTTTCTTCTCTCTTTACTTTTTTCTTCTCTCTTTACTTCTTTTCTTCTCTCTTTACTTCTTTTCTTTCCTTCTCTTCTTTTTTCTTCTTTTCTTCTCACTTTCTTCTCTTTTGTCCTCTTTTTTTTTCTTCTCTTCTTTTCTTCTCTCTTTTCTTCTTTTCATTTCTTCTCTTCGCTTTTCTTTTCTTTTCTCTTCTTTTCTTTTTTTGCATTCTTTTCTTCTCTTTGTTTTTCTTCGCTTCACTTCTTTTTTCTTCTTTTCTTTTTTGTTCTCGTCTCTCCTTTTCTTTACTTTCCTTTTCTCCTCTTCTCTTTTCTTCTTTCCTTTCCTTTTCTTTTTTCTTTTCTTCTCTTTTCTTCTTTCCTTTTCTTTTTTCTTTACTTCTCTTTTCTTCTTTCCTTTTCTTTTTTCTTTTCTTCTCTTTTCGTCTTTCCTTTTCTTTTCTTCTCTTCTTTTCTTCTCTTCTTTTCTTTTCTTCTCTCTTCTCTTCTTTTCGCTCTTTTTCTCTCTCTCTTCTTTTCTTCTCTCTTTTCTTCTTTTCATTTCTTTTTTCTTTTCTCTTCTTTTCTTTTCTTCCATTCTTCTCTTCTCCTTTTCTTTTCTTCTTTTCTCTTCTTCTCTTCTTTTCGTTTCTTTTTCTTTTCTTTTCTCCTTCTTTCTCCTCTTCATTCGCCCTTTTTTCTGTTCTCTTCTTTTCTTCTCTCTTTTCTTCTTTTCATTCCTTTTCTGTTTTCTCTTCTCTTCTCTTCTCTTCTCTTTTCTTTTCTTTTCTTTTCTCTTTTTTCTCTTCTTTTCTTTTCTTCCATTCTTCTCTCTTTCTTTTCTTCTTTTCTCTTATTCTCCTCTTTTCTTTTTCTTTTCTTTTTTCTCTCTTTCTTTTTTTTCTTCTCTTTTCGTTTATTTTATTTTATTCTTTTCTTCTCTTCTTTTTTCTTTTCGTTTCGTTTCGTCTTTCCTTTTTCTTTTCTTCTTTTCTCTTCTCTTCTTTTCTTTGTATTTTTTATTCATTCTTTTCTTTGACTTTGTCTATCATATTTTCACTGTTTCCTTCTAAAAACCTCGACAACTATTTTTTCTTCTCCTTCCGGGATTGCGACCAGATCACGTTGAAACACCGGTTCTCATACGATCACCAAAGTTAAGCAACTTCGAGCCTGCTCAATATCTAGATGAGTGACTTCTTGGGAATACGAAGTACTGTAAGCTTGGATGTGCGGGTGGTGTAATGGATAACGGCTCGGAGTCGGAGAGCCGAGTTCCAATTTCAGTTGGGTTCGTTCCCTTACGCTCAAATAACCTTGGGAAAGGCATGAACCCACCTCTTCTCCTCCAAGCTATGGGTTAATTAATAGGACGTGTGCAAAGAATACCATGGAACGAACATATGAGTAAGACAAAATTTTGAAGAAAAACTAAAAGGAAAGTAATACTTAACATCAAGAAGAGACAGTTGAGGTTTCTGGGATGCATAATGAGAAAGGAGGGCTCGGAGAATCTGATACTCACAGGACACATTGAAGGCAAGAGGGACAGAGTTAAGCAGCGCGTAACATACTTGGTAAGCTTTAGTAAATGGATGGCGGAACAGGGTATAGGGGAAATAACAGAAAGACAACGTTTATTAAGTGCTACAAAGAACAGGAAGTTGTGGAGAGTCATGATTGCCTACGACCTGAAGGGACACGGCGTCTAATGAAGACGAATCAGGAAAACATTTTCTTCAAAAATCTTCTTACAATCTAAAATGTTTTCTGGCTTTAAATAACCTGTAAAAGGTTGATAAAATTCTTTCCTCCTTTCTTTCTTTCTTTTTTCTCTTTCTTTCTCTCTAATCATATTAATCTTTCTTTGTACTTTCTTCCTTTCTTTCTTTTGTCTTTCTTTTCTCTAAGCATATTCATCTTTCTTTCTCTTTTTCTTTCTTCCTTCTTTCTTTTTTTCTTTCTTTTTTTCTTCTTTTTTTCCTTCGTCTTTCTTTCATTCTCTCTAAGCATATTCATCTTTCTTCTTTCTTTCGATTTCTTTCTTTCGATTTCTTTCATTCTTTCTCTCTAAACATATTAATATTTTTTTACTTCCTTCTTTTCATCCTTTCTTCTTTCTCTCTAAGTATATTCATCTTTCTTTCTTTCTCCTTTCTTTATTTCTTATTTCTTTCTTTCTTTCTTTCTTCCTATCTCTCTAAGCATATCCATCTTCCTTTCTTTCTTCTTCTTTCCTTTCTTTCTTCTTTCTGTTTTTCTTCCTTCCTTCCTTCCTTTCTTCCTTCCTTCTTTTTTCTCCTTTCTTTCTTTCTTTCTTTCTTTCTGCATAAGCATATTCATCTTACTTTCTTTCTCCTTTCTTTCTTCTTTCTTCTTTCTTTCTCTCTAGGCATATTCATCTTTCTTCTTCTTCTTTCTTTCTCCTTCCTTTCTTTCTTTCTTTCTTTCTGTCTGTCTTTCTTTTTCCTTCCTTCCATTCTTTCCCCTTTTTTCTTTCTCCTTTCTTTCGTCTCTCTTTCTTTTGTTCTTCTTTCTTTCTCTCTCTCTATAAGCATATTCATCTTTCTTTCTTTCTTTCTTTCTTTCTTTTCCTAAGCATTATTGTATTATTCTTTCCCCTTAAAACCTCTCCTTTCTTTGTCTCGACCTCATTTCATTATTTCTTTTATTTATTTCTCAGCCCCCTCCCCCCTCTCTCTCTCTCACACACACACACATATACACACGTACACACACTTTTTCTCCCGTTTAGTTTTTATTTCGTTTCGTCATCCTTCTCTTACTGCCCCCCCCCCACCGGCGAGGTCCAAGCCCTTCTCGCCCACCCTGCTACCGTCCCTATTAAAATACACGCTTCCAAAGAGACACGTGACAGTTGCTGAGACACGTGCTGAACGGTTACGCTGCCTTGAAAACTTTATCCATCAAGCAAAGCCTTATGGTTAGAGAAAAACTTTCCAAAATTCGAGGACATTCACACATCAGGCATATATATATATATATATATATATATATATATATATATATATATATATAGTGTAACCCGGATATAAGAGACCCGGATATAAGAGAAACCCGGGTATAAGAGAGATTTTCTCTGGTCCCAAAGTGTTCCCATACTTACCTAAACAAAAAAAGATCAAACCCGGATATAAGAGACTTCTTCTCCGGTCCCGAAAACTCTCTTATATCCTGGTATTGACAGACTGTTTCGCAGCTCATCAGTGTGGCTAGACATCCGGTTGCCTCCAGCTAGGGTCGAAACCCGACTGAACTGGTGTCAGTCGGTGATTCTAACCATTAGGCCATCGGCGAACGGTAGGCAGAGAAGTGGATTTTTAGCATGTTTATCTTTATAAACACGCCCAGTGACCGGGAGTGACTCAATTCGCATTAGCGAAGAGTCTCGCTATATAGCTATAATAGTCACTGTTTACCAACTCACATCTCCTCCCCAGAGAGCTCAACTGAAATTAATTTTTCAGGAGCCAATATACCGTCATCCACAGACAGACTGTTTTGCTGTTTCACAGCTCATCAGTGTGGCTAGACATTCGAACCTGCATTCTATACGGAACCGTCATTTACGCTGACATGCCTTACCGTCTCGGCCACAAGGTCGAATTTACTGCTTATAAACTTCAATCTTCCATGAATCCTGTCAAAGGACGAATATTTTCTATGAAGATTTCTCGGACATTCAGGCCGGTAAATGTTATTTAATACTGTTTATTATAAACAGAGCATTTACTTAAATAGTTGTATCTATAAAAAAAAGAACGTTAAACATAAAAATGTCTTTAATAAATAAATTGTGGGACTTTGTCCATTTCTTAATATATATATATATATATATATATATATATATATATATATATATATATATATATAGTGCAATCTGTTCTAGAATTAAAATAGATGCTTACAGACATATCACGTTGAAACATTGGTTCTAGTACGATCACCGAAGTTAAACAACGTTGAGACTGGTCATATGGGTGACCGCTTGGGAATACCAGATGCTGTGCGGGTGGTGTAATGGATTATCGGAATAGTTAATCAGAGAACTGAGTTCTAATATGATTTGGGTTCGTTATATTCACTTACGCGCAAATACCCGTGGTATTGAATCCACCTCTTCTCCCCCCCCCCACTATGGATTAATTATTAAAGCTTGTATCATTAAAATCATTATTATCTTCTCAAAAATTCTTACAATCTATATAATAAATGCGAATGTCAATGTGTCACACTTTTCAATTAAAGAGACAGGACTCTCTAACTTTCAATAGCTCATCTTCTTCTATATAATGAATGGCAATGTTTCACACTTTTTAAAATCTACTCCTAGAGGCCATAGCCTAGAATATCATACCATTTTGTAATCAAGCCGACTCCGTGAGTAAACTAAAAACATTCCAGGCTGAATCCGGACCCGCAATCCTGAAATTTTGGTTTCCCAAGTTTCCATTACTGCAGTTGTTTTTTACGTGATTTTTTTGTGATAACAATTTTTATAGATTGGAAATAAATATGGGAATAATTGAAATTAATTGCGAAATCCAGTGAAAACCACCCATGAAATAAAAGTAATTCTTTGTACAGAAAGTAAGGACCTACGTACATCAAATTGTCTTTAAATTAAGTGGTGGCAGAAGAATTATCGTTGAACTTTTAAGGGGTAAGCTTAAATATTAATGCAATACTTAAATGCAGCGATCAATTTTGAGTTCTTCTGTAGTTTATTGTTGCCTATCACATCTACTCCTCCCTAGCTATTGCGATGAAGGCCCAATCAAGAGCCCTCCGCAGGAGCTAGCTTAAATACCGCCCGATAGGGAGGTTTTTAAGCTAGTCTAATAATATTTTCTGGCTTTGAATAACTCTCAAAGACTTGATTATTTTTCGGTCGAGCTAGCCCGGACATTCAAGTGTCTATAACGCCAATCATGACGGTCCTGTATCAGGGTTGACTTACTCCATAGCCTGGTGTCCAAAACAGTAGATCATTCGCAAATTCTTGTTTTGCTCGCCAGCAGTTTCCTGCAAAGCGCATTCTGCGTTCGTAAGATTGTAGAAATATCAGGGGTGGGTTCATAGAGCTGGGATTTAGTTAAATATTGTCCCCAAGAGATGTTAAGTGTAGTTCCCAGAATCTGAGTGTAGGAATCATCAAGCTTAGACTCTAGAAATTTTAGCTCACGTCCAAGAAGTAGCACCACACAACAACACCGCTTCTACAACAGTTCAAAAGAATCTTCGTTTGGGGTTGTCTAGTAGATCAGATTACAGGCATTTTATTCAAGGCGGCCCAGGCTTTAGCTATTTTCACCTTTTCCTTAGCCGTAGAAAACGAATCAATGATTAGCTACAAAAGCCTGTCTTTTACATTTATTTACATTCTCTGGAATATAATATAATTTGGCCACAAAGAGAGGGATCAGTTTTTATAGTGAATGTAATATGGAATTGGTCTCCCACTTTATATCCACATTATAATTTCTTGTTTGTTGATAAGCTGTAGAAACAAATCAATCAATGAAATACTGATTGGCTACACAGGCATGTCTTTTAGATTTATTTACTTTCTATGGAATATAAATGTATAGAAACTACCACGGCCACAAAGTGAGGGATCAGTTTTTTATAGAGCGTAATATAGAATTGATCCCCCACTTTATATCCACATTATAATTTCGTCTGATAAGCCGTAGAAAAAAAATCAATCAATCAATGAAATACTGATTAGCTACACAGGCATGTCTTTTAGATTCACTTACATTCGCTGGGATATAAATGTATAGAAACTATCGTGGCCACAAAGTGAGGGATCAGTTTTTATATAGATCGTAATATAGAATTGATCCCCCACTTTATATCCACATTATAATTTCTTGTCTGATAAGCCGTAGAAAACAAATCCTTCAATCAGTGAAATACTGATTAGCTACACAGACATGTCTTTTAAATTAAAAATGTTGGACATCAAATTAAAATTGAAAAGCTCAACTTTAAATTTTTAAACTTCAAAGTAAAAAAGGTCAGCTTCAAATAAAATGATCAACTTTAAATCAAAAAAAAATCATCTTCAAATGAAAACAAAATATCATCTTCAAATTAAAAAAGATCAATTTCAATTCAAAAAAAGATAGACTTCGAATTAAAAAAGATTAGATTCAAATATAAAAAGATCAGCTTCAAATATAAAAAGATCAACTTCAAATTAAAAAAGACGAACATGAACTTAAAAAGATCAGCTTCAATTTAAAAAAAGATCAGCTTCAATTTAAAAAAAGATCAGCTTCAATTTTAAAAAAAATTAAATTCAAATTAAAAAAGATCAACTTCAAATTAAAAAAGATCAGCTTCAAATTAAAAAAAGATCAACTTCAAATGAAAAAAAGATCAGCTCTAAATTAAAAAAAGATTTTTCTTCAATTTAAAAAAAAAATTTTCTAAATCAACTTCAAATTAAAAAAAAATATATATATATAATATAAAAAATAAATTTTAAAATTCAAAAAGACTCTCAGCTTCAAATTAAAAATTATATCAGCTTCAAATTAAAATAGATCAACTTCAAATTAAAAAAGATCAGCTTCAAATTAAAAAATATCAGTTTCAAATTACAAAAGATCAAATTCAAATTAAAATAAAATCAGCTTCAAATTTAAAAAGTTCAGCTTCAAATTAAAAAAAAATCTGCTTCAAATTAAAAAAAAATCTTCTTCAATTTAAAAAAAAATTAACTTCAAATTAAAAAAGATCAATTTCAATTCAAAAAAAGATAGACTTCGAATTAAAAAAGATAAAAAAAATTAAATTCGAATTAAAAAAGATCAACTTCAAATGAAAAAGATCAACTTCAACTTAAAAAAGATTAGCTTCAAATTAAAAAACATCAACTTCAAATTAAAAAAAATCAACTTCAAATGAAAAAAGTCAGCTTCAAATGAAACAATTATCAGCTTCAAATTACAAAAAATCAGCTTCAAATTAAAAAAATATCAGTTTCAAATTAAAAAAGATCAAATTCAAATTAAAAAAGATCAACTTCAAATGAAAAAACACCAACATCAACTTTTAAAAAATCAGATTCAAATTAAAAAGAATAAACTTCAAATTAAAAAAGATCAATTTCAATTCAAAAAGATAGACTTCGAATTAAAAAAGATCAACTTCAAATGAAAAAATATCAGCTCCAAATTAAAAAGAGAACAGCTTCAAACTAAAAAAATCAATTTCAAATTAAATAAAGATCAGCTTCAAGTGAAAAAAGATCAGCTTCAGATTTAAAAGATCAGCTTCAAATTAAAAAAGATCAGCTTCAAATTAAAAATGATCAACTTCAAATGAAAAAAGATCAACTTCAAATTAAAAAAATCAGCTTCAAATTAAAAGAAACATCAACATCAAATTAAAAAAAAAGATCAGCTTCAAAGTAAAAAATATCAGTTTCAAATTAAAAAAGATCAGCTGCAAATTTAAAAAGATCAGCTTCAACTTAAAAAAGATCAGCTTCAACTTAAAAAAGATCAGCTTCAAATTTAAAAAAGATCAACTTCAAATGTTAAAAGATCAGCTTCAAATTTAAAAAAGATCAACTTCAAATGTTAAAAGATCAGCTTCAAATTAAAAAAGATCATTTTCAAATTAAAATGGTCAACTTCAAATGAAAAAAGATCAGCTTCAAATTAAAAATTAAAAAAAGATCAGCTTCAAATCAAATTACCTCTTTCAGTTGACACCTTACGTGTCACTTATCTGATCAAAGTACTATAAAAAAACATCTATCTACCCACAATTAACAAGAACCCTTGAGGAGAATTCTTGTTGAAAACTAAATTTCTCTATAAATCACATTATCGGAAACATCACGCTGTGAGAGAAGCCCTGTATATAAAACATCTTGTTCTCACAATTAACTTCTCCTTATTCAAGTCTGTTTCATGCTTAAGTGGTATTGATCGTAGATACTAATTTCAATTTCACTTAACAGACTCGGCATTTACTTCGACAAAATTAAACGAATTATATCTACGAGATGATTTCACCGTTGAAATTCGTATCAAAGATGACAGATCTGAAAATAGATTGTCATGAACCAGACCTAGTTTTCTTGGGTTTCAACTTCTTTTTCTAACACGACCTCTAGTCTGTTGTTAACTGTGGCAAAAGACGCCATGTTAATTTTAACGCTCTCCAAAATTAAACTTCTCTCCGTTAATCATCTGAGAGACTCCGCTCTACCCTCAATCGGCATGGCTGATGCTAACCTCCAGGAAAGTGACTCGTTGTGCCTCCTCAGGCTAAAGTTCTCTGCTGTGTGTTCGTAAAATAAAACAAACACTGAATTACCAAAATTGTTTCATTAATTAATTAATTAATGGAGATCACTAAATCTAATTAAAAATGGAATTAGTAAATTACAGTTAATGGATTCGAATAAATAAATCACTAATAGCTGTTAAGCGGAACACGCAGTGGAACGACTATATTAAATTAATTCCTCGGTCAGCTGCTAAGAGATTTGGTTCATTGTGTGGCTCGAGACAATTTTTCTCGGCAGAATTTATCATACATATCTATAAGTCTGCATTTCGTCCATCCTTAGAAAAATGCTACCACATACAGTCTTGTATTCCTACTATTTACCTTGAGTTGCTTGATAAAATCCAAAGAGTAATCAGCAATATTATCGGTCCTGATCTGGCAGCTTGGCTTCAGTCCCTTTCTCATTACCTAAAGTTGCCTCCCTGTGCCTTTTCTATAAATAATTTACAGGTAATTGTTAGTATGATCTCTTCGCTATGATACCCAGACTTTTGGAATTTAAGCCGAGTACTAGACTGATGACGAGTTCTAACCAATTTACAGTTGAATTGACTGAGATGTAACCGTAAGTTCTATGCTAACAGTTTATTTTCTCGCACGTGTTGGTTGTGGAACTCTCTTCCGGCTGCATGTGATCCAGCCAACTTTAATCTGCAAAAATTTAAATGCAATGTCTGTCACTATCTACTGTTTTCCTGATTACTTTTTTTTGTTCCCGCTGGTTAGTAACGTTTCTGCTTTCTAATTCTTCCACACCCAGTAACCCCTTGTGTCTTAGTGACTTTACTGCCTTGCATGGGGTGAAATGATTAGAAAACAAATTTAAATGCAATGTCAATCGTTATCTACTGTCTTCTTGATTACTCTTCTATTGTTCTCACTCCTTAATAATGTTTCTCTTTTTTTCTTATTCTTTCACACTTAGTAACCCCTTGTGTCTTAGTGGCTTTACTGCCTTGCTTGAAGTGAACTCGATTTTTAAAAAACAAAACAAAAAAGAAAATGTTGTTCAAATGTATAAATTTCAGATTCAACGAGAAGGCGGACACAAATACCAACCGCTCATCTGATGTGTAAACACAATTCACTTGTCTTTCTTATTTTAACAGCGCCATCTTTAGCACTTTCTATTCCCGAACTGTTGTCTTTACAGGACGCTGGCGAAATCTATCATTGTAGCCAAACGATGATGACTCACAAGCAAAGATTCATCCAAGTAATTCGGCTCGTGGCCTTTTTGCTAAAGGTTCTTGATAAATTTGCATGAAGAGTTTTCTTATGCTATTGTAAAGATAATCCCTGAATTATCTTGACGAATATTTGGATTAGTCCAATCGACCTTAACAAATCGTGTAATGAAGGTCGTGATGAACGGATACACCTCTAGTCCATTTCACATTAAGGCTTGGATCGCCCCAGTCTTGTATCCTTAAACCTCTGTAGTTACTTATCTAAATCAACGACCTTCCCGATGTCATCAGTTCCAAAATAGGTATCCATGCTGATGAGACAACTATTTATGTCTTAGTAGCAGGTTCGACAGATCCGACAAAGTAAAACTGGCAACTGCCCTCGAAATGAACCTCCAAACAGTTGTTAACTGGGGCAAGAAATGACCTGCAGATTTTAACGTCTCCAAATCAAAACTGCTTTAATTTAATCACCACTTATATTCACTTACGTGCAAAAATCCTTGGTAAATGTATTAATAAACCTCTTACCCTATCTATGGGTTAATTAGTAAAACTGTATCCTGTTATTATCTCAAAAATAATTCTTACAAACTAGAAACATATTTTGGCATTAAGTAATTTACAAATGTTTGATAAGCCGTAGAAAACGAACCAATTTATATGGTGGTTTCCTAAGCATAGTTTAGATGTGGCACAAGGCCGGAAGTGTGGAGCACCCAGTGAGGATCGAACTCATTATTCAGTCGTATTTGAGCTAGCAAAAAACAGCTTGTTAACCATTACACCATGTCGGAGTGCCCCAATCATTCAATCAATTCATATGTGATGAGATTGTCCAGCATTCATTGTCGTATAGGAAAACTGATATTACATAGCTGTTCGGCACTCTTTTCTTAATTTCTAACGATATTTTCCTGTTTCTTAATACTTTGCTTAGCTTCAGGAATTCATGTTTTGTTATCCCATTACGCCTTCAGATTTCGATGTCATATTTTTCATCTTACTTATTATAAAACGCAGATTGTGTGTGTGTGTGTGTGTGTGTGTGTGTGTGTGTGTGTGTGTGTGTGTGTGTGTGTGTGTGTATTGGATCGGATTTTCTACATTTTTCAACCGATTTCAACAAAACTTCACAGGACTACGTAAAATTACCTTGCGGTGGTTTTAACAGCACCAAATATTGGAAAAACACAATTGTTTTTGCACGAAATCAATTTGAAAACACGATTAAGATATATCGCCAGAATGAATGGGGGACAATATCAAGTTATACTTATTATAAAACCCAAATTGTTTGTGTGTGTGTGTTCATTTATATATGGGATCGGATTTCCTACATTTTTCAACCGATTTCAACAAAACACTTTTTTTTTGGCAGGTAGTGTTTCTTATTGTCTTGCACACTTTTTTCTTTATTTTTACATTCAGAATGCTTTAAAAATTCCATTTACAAGACAATTGTTTATAATAAAATTCTATTCAATCGGTAGACTCATAACGATTGAAAACAATGTTTTTGTTTGAGTTTGGGTTTGACCAATTCGTAAAAAAAAAATAAAATAAAATAAAATAAAACTAATTAAGACATGCGTGTCCGTCAACCTTAAACAATAATCTTTGTCAATTTTATTTTTCAGTCTTTATGATGGTCTATACTTGATCTATCTCTTACTGTTACATCCCCGGGCAACGCCAGGATCTACTGCTAGTCATCTATAAAATAATAAAAAAATACTTCCCATATATTTTAACCTCTGTATTTTCATAGTTAGCATCTCAGACCTTGCTGATCGCCATCGGCATCACTAATCCCGTTCTTGGACATTTGCTTTCGTAAAATAAGGTTAAAATAAACACCGAATTACCAAAATTGTTTTATTAATTAATTAATGGAAATCACTAAATCTAATTAAAAATGAAATTAGTAAATTACAGTTCATGGATTCGAATAAACAAATCACTAATCGCTGTTAAGCGAAACACACATTTCAGAAGGGTCAAAGTCACCTTTGAATTTGGATTTGTCAAAAACATGTGGACATTTCTATTAATATACTTTCATCTAAAACTGGATAATTAATTTTTTTATATAAAATTTATATTAGTAAAAAGAATCAGAGGAAAAAATGTATATAATTTTCTCCTACTATATAGAAGCGGAATTCTTTGAGTTTAAAATCCGTGATTAATCAATTTGGAAATTTCAATTTAAACATGCGTTTTAAAATTTTACTAAAATTCAATTAATTAATGAAGTTTAATGACACCCGAGGAATTTATTATTTTATTATTAAAGGAAATTCCAATTTTAATTAAAAGGAAAAAAAAATCGTAACTTCGAAATATCGTAAATCTGGAACAGTTTTCATTTAAAAGGATTTTCAACAATTCCGGGAACTTTTTTTTAAAACCAATTCACTCCAAGCAAGGCGATAATGCCACTAAGACTCAAGGGACTACTGGGAACAAAAGAGAATGAAACTCCATTCCTAAACCGTGAATAAGGAATAAGACTCTACTCTTGTTCAAAAAACCGGGGAGGAAGATGAACCGGACGATAGGCCTACCTATCTACTCCTATTAAACTATCTACACTTACAACGAACGGTTAGATTTACAGCTGCTGTCTACACTTACAAGGATTGTTTACACTTACAGGGATCCTCTACATTTAAACGGACTGTCGACACTTACAAGTAATTTCTACACTTACATGAATTGCCTACACTTACGAACACTGGCGAGAATTACACTTACATAGATTGTCTGTACTTACAAAGACTTGCGTTGAAACACTGTTTCCCGTTCAGTCACCGAAGGTAAGCAATGTCGGGAATGGTCAGTAATTAGATGGGCGAACACTTGGGAATGTCAGTTACTGTAAGCTTTAATTTGGGGGAGATGTACAGGATAATGGCTCGAAATTGTTATTCTGATAGCCGAGTTCCAATTCCAGTTGGGTTTGTTATATTCACCTACGCTCAAATACCTTTGGGAAAGATATGAATCCACCTCTTTTTGCCCCACCAGCTATGGGTTAATTAGTAAGTGTCGTATCCCGCAAAAATCATTATTATTAAAAATTCTTAAAATCAAAAATATTACCTGGCTTTAAATAACCTACTTGGGTTTATAAGAAAATCAAGAAAAATCAATCATAGAAAACGAATCAATCAATCAATGAAATAGTGATTGGCCACAAAAAGGGGGGTCAGTTTATATATTGACTGCAATATAGAACTGATCCCCCTCTTTATATTCACATTATAATATTTTGTTTGTTTATCAAATTCTGATTAGGTATGAATCAACTTCTTCTCCCACAGCTATGGGTTAATCAGCAAGACTTTTATCACTAAACCACTATCATTTAAAAAAAAAATTCTTCCAATCTAAAAATATTTTCTGGCTTTAAATAACCTGCAAATAAGCCGTAGAAAACGAATCAATCAATGAAATACTGATTAGCTACACAGACATGTCTTTTAGATTTATTTACATTCTCTGGAATATAAATGTATTGAAACTACCGAGGCCACAAAGTGAGGGATCATTTTATATATCGATTTTAATATCGAATTGATCCCCCACTTTATATCCACATTATAATTTGTTTATAAGCCGTAGACAACGAATCAATCAATTAATGAAATACTGATTAGCTATACAGGCATGTCTTAGATTTATTTACATTCTCTGGATTTGGCTGGTTGGTTAGTTGGTTGCTCTTGTTTAGCGGCGCATCAGCACCTCTGTGGGTCATTTAATGCCAATATCTAAATATTTTGATCACATAAAATTGTGTTCAAAATATTTAGAAAGACCCCTATCCAAAATATAGGAGAAAGCCAGAAGATGGAGGTCACACCGGCAAGATCAAAATAAGACAATATGGATATCAAGTTGAGGAAGAAATCACCAATCAGTGGGTAGTGCCTTACAATTGTTGCAACATTCAACTGTCATATCAATGTTGAACTCTGCTCATCAATTCGTCGAACTCCTCCTAGGGTTTTGGAGATAGACTGCCCTCTCATAACTATATATATTCTGAAACTAGATTACCCAGGGTACTTGGATGAGTACATTTCATTTTGATTAAAAAGGATCTCGGGTTGGGGTGTACAAAACTCCCAGTGAAACGTTTTACTCTTTTATTTGAATTAAATTTTAATTTAAACAAGAGAATGACTCCTATTCAAAATATAGAAGAGGAAATCCAGAAGATGGAGGTCATTCGGCAAGATCATGGAATAATATTGAAATACATCATTTTTCTCCACAAACTATAACAATGATTTAAAATCAATCATCATGTTCTTACAAAAAATGTGTGCAAAGCGCGGGTAAATCGGCTAGTGCATTTATAAGTTTACCATTCGTCTATGCATTAAATATTGTTGCCATATCTGCTCTAGTGTTTCTGCTTATGTATTTTCAGATGCTTAAAAATACCAAGAAGAATCTGCGTTATTACTGATGTGAACCTGGCATCTCGGCTTCAGTCACATTCCCATCGCTGTAACGTAATTTTCCTGTAATTTTTCTCTTCATATTTTCGTGAGAATTGTTCTCATGAGCTTTGCACTTTACGAATTTAAAAGAAGTCCTTGATTGGCTGTTAGGTCTCATAATTTTACAGTTGACATTGCTAGATGCAACCATGAGTTCAATGCTTACAGTTTATTCTCTGGCACTTCTTGCAATGGAGTCACTCAGAATCAAGGGGTTACTGAGTATGAAAGAGCATAAGAAAATGGATACACAGGACTATTAAGGAGAGAGGACAACAAAAGAACAAGAATTAAGGAAACGGAAGATGACAATTGACGTTGTATTTCAATTTTTGAAGATTAAAGGCAATAAAGCCACTAGGACGCAAAGTGTTAGAGAATATGAGAAAACTACTATTAAGGAGAGAGGACAATAAAAGGACAAGAATTAAGAAAACAGAAGATAACGATTGACATTGCATTTAAATGTTTGAAGATCAAAGGCAATAAAGCCACTAGGATGCAAAAGGAGTTACTGAGTGTTAGAGAATATGAGAAAAACTACTATTAAGGAGAGAGCACAATAAAAGAACCAGAATTAAGAAGACAGAAGATAACGATGGACATTGCTTTTAAATTTTTGATGATCAAAGGCAATAAAGCCACTAGGATGCAAAGGGGTTATTAAGTGTTAGAGAATATGAGGAAAACTACTATTAAGGAGACAGGACAATAAAAAGAACAAGAATTAAGAATACAAAAGATAACAATTGACATTGCATTGAAATTTTTGAAGATCAACGGTAATAAAGCCACTAGGATGCAAAGGGGTTACTGAAGGAGAAAAACTACTAATAAGGACTAAAAGAACCAGTTAAGAATACAAAAGTTATGGACATTGCTTTTAATTTTGATGATCAAAGGCAAAAAGCCACTAGGATGCAAAGGGGTTATTAAGTGTTAGAATATGACTAATTAAGGAGACAGGACAATAAAAGAACAAAAATTAAGAATACAAAAGATAACAATTGACATTGCATTGAAATTTTGAAGGATCAAAGGGGTGATAAAGCCACTAGGATGCAACAGTAAAAGGGAATACAAAAGACTGAGTGTTAAGATCAAAAGAATAAAACCACTAGGATGAAAACTACTATTAAGGAGAGGGACAATAAAAGAACAAGAATTAAGAAGACAGAAGATAACAATTGACATTGCATTGAAATTCTAGAAGATCAAAGTTGACTGGGAAACAAGAAGCCGGAAGAGAGTTCCACAACAGTAAATTCATGAAACTTTCTTTTAATTAATTCACCCAAGCAAAAAGAGCATAGCTGAATAGTAAGACAAGAGTCAGGGATAGAAGTGTAAAAGAGACCCAGAAAAGAAGCGTTTCCATCAGGGTTACTAGGGAAACGCATAGGGAAGTCAACCACTTGCGTGATAAATTGAGTTATTGAAAAGATAAAGGCTTAGATGCCAGCGAGATCTGTACCAGAGTGTTCACGGCACTTGGTATGGTGGGCATTAAAGTCACCGAACACGAATATGTTAGCAAACGCTTGTAGGGAGATGGCCTTGTCTATATTATCGGAGATTCCATCTAGCACGCAACAGTCTTGCGAGGAAGGGGAACGGTAGAGAAAGAAGAGATGGCTGATTAGTACGAATGTGTACGAATGGAGATATCAGCCATCTGAATCGAGAAACAAGAGGAAGAGATTGAGGAATTAAGTTAGTTTTGCAGAGCAAGGATATCAAACTTTTTTCGAAGAGAAACCATTCCATAATGCAGATGTTCGAAGACGTATACTTGTTAAGAGAAAGGTTGAGAAACAAGGAAGAGATTGAGGAATTAAAGTTCCATGTGCTTTTCGAAGAGAAACCATTCCATACTGCAGATGTTCGAACATGTCCCAGGCCTTAAGAGAGATTGCCAAGAATCAAGGGAAGAAATTGAGGAATTAAAGTTAGTTTGCAGCAGAGCAAGGATGTCCAGCATCTTTTCGAAGAGAAACCATTCCATACAGATGTTCGAAGACGTATACTCGCAGGCCTTAAGAAAGAAGGTTGCCAAGAATTGAGAAACAAGAGAAGGAGATTGAGGAGAGAGAGCATGGATGTCAGAAAGGTTCCATAATGCAGATGTTCGAACATACTCCCCAGAATTGCCAAGAATTGAGAAACAAGAGAAGGAGATTGAGGAATTAAAGTTAGTTTTGCAGAGAGCACGGATGTCCAGAAAGTTTTCGAAGAGAAACCATTCCATAATGCAGATGTTCGAAGACGTATACTCCCAGGCCTTAAGAGAGGAAGGTTGCCAGGGTTGAGAAACAAGAGGAAGAAAAAAGGATATGTGCGGAAACTTTTCGAAGAGAAACCATTCCATACTGCAGATGTTCGAAGACGTATACTCGCAGGCCTTACGAAGAGGGTTGCCAAGAATTGAAAACAAGAGGAAGATTGAGGAATTAAAGTTAGTTTTGCAGAGAGCAAGGATGTCCGGAAACTTTTCGAAGAGAAACCATTCCATACTGCAGATGTTCGAAGACGTATACTCCCAGGCCTTAAGAGAGGAAGGTTGCCAAGAATTGAGAAACAAGAGGAAGAAATTGAGGAATTAAAGTTAGTTTTGCAGAGAGCAAGGATGTGCGGAAACTTTTCGAAGAGAAACCATTCCATACTGCAGATGTTCGAAGACGTATACTCGCAGGCCTTAAGAGAAGAAGGTTGCCAAGAATTGAGAAACAAGAGAAGGAGATTGAGGAATTAAAGTTAGTTTTGCAGAGAGCACGGATGTCCAGAAAGTTTTCGAAGAGAAACCATTCCATAATGCAGATGTTCGAAGACGTATACTCCCAGGCCTTAAGAGAGGAAGGTTGCCAAATTGTTGAGTTTTAGTTTTGCAGAGAACGGATGTCAGAAAGTTTTTCGAAGAAACCATTTAATGCAGATGTTCGAAGACGTATTCCCCATCCTTAAGAGAGAAGGTTGCCAAAATTGAGAAACAGAAGAAATTAAGTTAAAGTTAGTTTTGCAGAAGACAAGGATGTCCAGAAACTTTTCGAAGAGAAACCATTCCATACTGCAGATGTTCGAAGACGTATAAGGCCTTACGAGGAGGTTGCCAAGAATTGAGAAACAAGAGGAAGAGATTGAGGAATTAAAGGATGTTTTGCAGAAAGCAAGGATGTCCGGAAACTTTTTCGAAGAGAAACCATTCCATACTGCAGATGTTCGAAGACGTATACTCCCAGGCCTTAAGGCCAAGAATTGAGAAACAAGAGAGGAGATTGAGGAATTAAAGTTAGTTTGCAGAGAATGTCAGAAAGTTTTCGAAGAAAACCATTCCATAATGCAATGTTCGAGATTGAGGAAGGTTGCCAATTAAAAACAAGAGGAAGAAATTGAGGAATTAAAGTTTTGCAGAGACAAGGATGTCCAGAAACTTTTCGAAGAGAAACCATTCCATACTGCAGATGTTCGAACTCCCCAGGCCTTACGAGAGGAGGGTTGCCAAGAATTGAGAAACAAGAGGAAGAGATTGAGAATTAAAGTTAGTTTTGCAGAAACAGGATGTGCGGAAACTTTTCGAAGAAAACCATTCCATACTGCAGAAGTTGGTACGAATACCACGGAAGTTAGAGACGGAAATGGTAAAGGGTTCAGATGCTTTTCGTTGACGTTCTTTAAGTTTATGTCTTTGGTTGTCTATAGTCATTATGTGCTATATTGGCAAAGAAAATTCCTAGGGTGGTAATAACAGTCGGTCATTTACTATAAGATGTTCAGAAGAGAACTGGCGCAAACTAGGGTTGCCCACCTGAGGTTCTTGCAGAGATAGCCTTCCATACACGACATAGCACTGCAAGAACCCCGATATAATGCAACCTTTGATCGCAGTAGATTCTCAAGACGTTGCGCAAGAGTTCGGGCTCCTTACCACTAGTCAGGAACAGCAACCAGAAAACTTCCAACCCGGTACCCTCAGTTTGAAGAGACGATGCACCAACCACGCATATTACAAGAAATTCATGACAGCACCACTATTAAAGCCTAAGAAAAGGAGAGTAACCGAGCACCCCTTCCTAACCATGAAACAAGGGATGAGGCTCTACTGTTCAAGAGAAGGATGAGGATTATGGACCAGGCGATTGGATAGCCTATCTACTCCTATTAAAAATATCCCGGGTTTGACTTCTAGATAAATTATTTCAAAGAATGAGCTTTCTTTCAGATAAATTACCTGGAGAGTCGAGCTGGCCTCCAAATACCCCATATATATATATATATATATATATATATATATATATATATATATATATATGCATATATATATATATATATATATATATATATATATATATATATATATATATATATATATATATATATATATATATATATATATATATATAATAAACAAATAAGTAAAATAGTAAAAGCGTTCAAGAAAAAAAGGTAGGAAAACATTGCAGATAATCAAAAGAAGAAAAATATTAAATTGTAAACAAAAACGGAATCAGCACATATGCTAGGTCACAAAAACCTCCAGAGCCGATCAAGCATAGAAATGAATACAATATGGAATCAGTAAAAAAGGGGAGATAATAACAACAAAAATTGCAATATGAGCTCTGGTAAAAACATCCAATGATAACAGCAAAAATTTCAATATGAGCACTGGTAAAAAATGATGGTGAGACATTAGGCTTATAATACCCAGAAATTCATACACAGATATCCTCAAGGCACAGTAGATAAAGGCGTTGGTTAGATCCAGTGACAGGACCCTAAGAGTGTGAGTTAATGCAGTGGAGAACTTGGAAAGTGGAATTAACAGGAGATAACTGACAACTGACATCCATTAATCATGGCACGTGGAGCTAGAACAGACTAACCCAGTGAGCGAAATAAAAGGTCCAGTTCGACATTCCAACCACCTGAAGAAGGCCGGAGCGTACAGCGGCCGAAACGTTATAAAAATTTATTTATTTACTACACAGGAATTACCATGTTTCAAAAACAGAAGCTAAAAACTTATATTTGGTATTTAAATAATAATTGTTAAATAATTTTAGTAATTCGATTACATTTATTTGTTTTAAAAGATGTATGACTATATTATTAAAATTAAGAATAATATTTTAAAATTGTAGTTCAATACGAGGTATTCATATACAAACAACCCTTTTAGAAAAAATCTTTATGTATGCAAATACAAATTTAACGGCGAAACAAATGTGCCGAAAAACTTTCTGTCGTTGAAAAAGACCAGACGACATGCGTTGAACGGATGTCATCATTCGTTTGAAAAAGTTACCCCTACCTTACATTGATTTAACCTCATTGAGAAAGTAACTAATATGTTGATACAATAGTTGTCAGTGAAAAAGAATACCCTACCACCCCTTGTTAAAATGATTGGTTTTCCCCATATCTATAAAAACTAATGAATGTATGTGCTTATAAAGCTCCGTAAATTTCAAAATAAGTTATTCCAAAATTCGCCTAAAAATGAAATAGGGACTTTTTAAATTTAATTCTATAATTGAATCTGAAGTTTTAGCTTCTGCTTTTGAAACATGGTAATTCCTGTGTAGCGATGGAACCATATTTTTAAATAAGTAAATTTATAATATTTATGCTCTGTAGATTTGCATTGAGCACTGTTTTATAAAAATAAAAATATTAACAAGAACACCGGATTATATATCTTACTTTTCTTTCTTTTATTACAATATATATATATATATATATATATATATATATATATATATATATATATATACAAGACAAAAAAGTAGGCAAAGCAACAGTAATAAGGCAAATGGTTTACAAAGTAAGAAAGGTATAAATTGATAAAAAGGGATTCTGAATTCAAAAGAAGAAAGGCCAAACATATGGCGGAATAGATCGAGAATTGGTCCATTGAACAGGTTAGGAAGTAATCCCAGCATGCATCTGCACGATTTGTCGATAAATTTGAGGACATGTATTTTTTTTGCAGTCATTGCTACTCCGGTTAAAGCCAACATACTTAAACCATTATAATATTCATAATACAAATTTTATTTATATATATATATATATATATATATATATATATATATATATATATATATATAGTGATTTTCAAGCGTAGCTCAGATGTGGCACAAGGCCGAACGTATGGGACACCCAGTGGGATCAAACCCACTACTCAGCCGTAATTGTTCTTACGAGACTGGCTTGGTAACCATTACACCACCTCGACGTGCCTGAAAATTTATATTATCATATTTGAATTGCTATTCCAGTTTCATATTTTATATGTATATATATATATGTGTGTGTGTGTATGTGTGTGTGTTATGTTGAAAAGCGTTGTAGTACATATATATATATATATATATATATATATATATATATTCGTGTGTGTGAGCACATTGGTTGAATCAATTCTACTGAATGCTCTAAGGTCGTGTGCATGTGTTTTCTATAGATACAAACTTTGCCTTATGCCGACTGCCGTTCTCCTACTGTGTGCGCATGCGTGTCTGTATTTGGTAACGCGTGCGCATGCTCGCCTTTACACATGCATGCACGAATGAAAGAAATTCTGGTCGAGGCAGTTTCCATATTGGACACAATAAAGGCCACCTTTGTGTGAAGCCGAGTTTTGATAACATCGGTCGTTATGACAGCCGAGCAGCGTTCTTATCCGTTGAGTTATCGAAGTCATGTGAAACGATAGATTAGACTGACGCCTTTGCCATGTTACAAACGCCATGTTTTTTTTTTTGTTTTTTTTTAGAATACGAGTGTGTGGTTATCGGCTTTGTCGTGGGGGGCGGTGAGATGGCGGACAGTGGAAGTTGCGAAAAATAGAAGGGAAACCAAGAGGCGCGTTGTACCGTTTTGAAGGATGAATTTTGGAAAAGGATTACAAAAAAAATGATTTGCGAAGGAAGAATTAATAAATTGGAAGAGCGGCAGTCAGGAAATGGAAGCTGCTTGGATGAGACGTAGGCATAGAATTAAGAAAGAAAAAAACAAAAAATGAATGGGAGAAGGAAACGAATGAAAAGTGGCAAGATATAAAGAAAAAAACAGTAGAAAAATTAGGAAAAAAAAAAGAAAGAAAGAAAGAAAGAATACGTTAATAGAAAAGAAAAAAGAAAGTATAAATGAAGGAAAGAAAGAAAGAAATTTAAAAAAGGAAAAAAGAAAGATTATACAAAAAGTGTAAGTGAAGTAAAAAAGAAATAAGGAAAAAAAGAAGGAAAAAAATTTGAAAAAGAAAGAAAGAGAAAACGATAAAGAATGAAAGAAAAGAAAGAAAGAAAGAAAGAAAGAAAGAAAGAAAGAAAGAGAAAATGATAACGGAAGAAAGAAAGAATGGTAAAGAAAGAAAGGATAAAGAAAGAAAGAGGAAATGATAAAGGAAGAAAGAAAGAATGGTAAAGAAAGAAAGGATAAAGAAAGAAAGAGAAAATGGTAAAAGAAAGAAAGAAAGACGGAAAAAGTAAAAAAAGAAAGAGAAAATGATGAAAGAAGAAAGAAAGAGAAAATTGTAAAGAAAGGAAGAGGCTGACGAAAGATTAAAAAAGAAAGGGAAAAAAGAAATTATTGAAGAAAAAAGAAAGAAATAAAGAGTGATGATACAGAAAAAAAGAAAGCCTGCTGTATAAATAGCGGTGTCAGGCTACTGACTGTAGTGATCATTGAATGACTATTGAGTGGAAATATCCAGTCGAATTAGTGTGAATTATTGTGCGTCGATAATTTTGGATTTGATTTAGGATTTACCGGATTTTAAGCTGATCCGCTCTACTAAGAAGGTATTCTCTGAAATGGCTAATTGTCTTTGGTTGACTTTTAATTCTTTGTTCTTAAGTATTTATTTGCGGTTGTAATTAATACTGTTTTATCTTAACAGTGAAGTCTTGAGTTATACTTAATCATTAATGGTCACAAAAGAAAGAAAGAAAGAAAGAAAGAAAGAAAGAAAGAAAGAAAGAAAGAAAGAAACGGTAGTGTCATAACGTAATAAGTAAAAAAAAAATGAATAAATAATAAAAGAAAAAGAAAGAAATAGAAAATGCTAAAGGAAGAAAAGAATAAAGATTCAAGAATGAATGAATAAATAGTAAAGTAAAACCGAACGACGCGGGAAAGAAAAATAAAAAGAATCTTGAAATGAAAACCTAAAAGAAAGAAAAAGAGACAAATGAAGAAAATAAGAAATACAATAAATGAACGAGTGATTTTTTTTATTGAAAAAGAATGAAAAATATTTGAATATTAATAAATAAAATAAACAATTAAATTACTTCTTCGGGTCGTTCATGTTACCAAAAAGTTTCGATCGTTGCGTTTTACATCCTTCATCATGTACAAGAAGGGTTTATTTTTAACGATATTTATTGACTAAGATTTTTTTTATTTATTTTCCTTCTATTTTATGGATATACTGTAATCTTTTAAACATATTTTTATATATTCATTCGCCTATTTTTTCCTTCTTTTGTCTTTGTGTTTATCCGCGCAAATTTTATTTATTTATTATACTTGATGTCGTTTCGTTCTTGTTTCTAAGTAGTCGTCTAAAGTCTCTCTAGGTGTCGGCCATGTCGTCCCAGACACACGGCAAAGAAAAGAAATAGTAAAACAATAATTATTTGGGAGTATGATCATTTTTCCTTCAATTTTTTTTTTCTTTTTTCTTTACTCTTTTATTCTGAGGGTCGATTCGTCGTTGTCCCTTTCCCCATCGGGGTCGTGGGGACGAAAACGGGAGCCTCAAAATGAAAGGCATATAAAAGCAGGCAGGTTGGAATGAAAAGGGAAAGTTAGAATATATTAACAAGCACGATGTTGTAATCAGATGGAGGATATTAAAGTGGTCGTCAGCCGTCTGGAACGAAACTGGACAAAAAGAAGCCCGTTCCTGATTTTATACACACCCGCATTTTTTTTTTCGATTTTTTTTTTAAAGTTTTTATTTTATTACTTATTTATTTATTTTTTACCATCTCAAAATCTTCCTGTTTTTTTTTTTATTCTTATTTCATTCATTAGCCTAAACACATATACACACTTAAACACACGTATACACACAAACGCACACACATATACGCACACATACACAATAACTTCAACTACGCACCCACGCACAACCAGGTATAAACACAGAATCACATATACATACGCATATATATAAACACACACATAACGTAAATTCGCATAATCGCACACATATATACACACAGAAACCCACTTATGTACACAGATACACATATGCACGCGCACACACAAATATATGTATCCACACATACGCACATGCACTATTCATACACATACATTTATATGCACTTACAGACACACATATACATATATAAACATACACCAATACACAAGGACACATAATCAAATGCATGTACGTACCCACTCACACACAAATATACTCAAAGAAGCACATACATATATACATACATACATACACAAATATTCATATATAAATTAGCATACAGCTACATATAATGTGCATAGTCACATGCAAGCTTTGAGTGATTTACACACACTCTTAGATACATATATACATATACACATGTAAAAGCCCACATACATAGACAAGCACGTTGATAATCATAATCTCACACATGTACGCACACAAATAAAAATAAATATGCGCGTAAACATTCATACACATATACACGCACATACATACACAAGCACATACATATATACATACATGTATACATACAAGCACATATATACATACACATATCATTTCTCTTTATTTTTTGACGAATACAAGTGCGTTTGGTCACCGTTTTCTCTGAAAATTTTCATCGTCGCCCCGGCACCCAGCTCCTTTCTTTTTTATTATTTTTATTTTTAGCAGTTTCGGTTTTTAATTACGTTCCGATCTAATCTCAAATTACTTTTCACTGCTTCTACGTTCTAAATCGCAAAGATCTTTCCATGGCTCCTCTCTCTCTCTCTCTCTCTCTCTCTCTCTCTCTCTCTCTCTCTCTCTCTATCTATCTATCTATCTCTCTCTGTCATTATTTCTTTCTCTCTTTCTATTTCTCTCTCTTTTTCTCGTCACTTTCTCTCTTTATCTTCTCTCACTCTCTATGTCTCTCTTTCTCTCTATTTTTCTCTTTCTATTTTTATATATATTTATATATATTTCTCTCTCTCTCTCTCTCTCCCTCTGTCACTATTTCTTTCTCTCTTTCTATTTCTCTCTCTTCTTCTCGTCTCTTTCTCTCTTTATCTTCTCTCACTCTCTATGTCTCTCTTTCTCTCTATTTTTCTCTTTCTATTTTTATATATATTTATATATATTTCTCTCTCTCTCTCTCTCTGTCACTATTTCTTTCTCTCTTTCTATTTCTCTCTCTTCTTCTCGTGTCTTTCTCTCTTTATCTTCTCTCACTCTCTATGTCCCTCTCTCTATTTTTCTCTTTCTATTTTTCTATATATTTATATATATTTCTCTCTCTCTCTCTCTCCCTCTGTCACTATTTCTTTCTCTCTTTCTATTTCTCTCTCTTCTTCTCGTCTCTTTCTCTCTTTATCTTCTCTCACTCTCTATGTCCCTCTCTCTATTTTTCTCTTTCTATTTTTCTATATATTTATATATATTTCTCTCTCTATTTCTCTCTCTTTTTCTCTCTCTCTATTTTCGTTCTCTCTTCATTTCTCTCTCTCTCTATTTCTCTCTCACACTCTCTCACACTCTCTCTATATATAAATTTCCATCTCACTCTATTTCTCTCTATATATTTCTCTCTCGCTCACTCTATTTCTGTAGATTTCTCTCTTTTCTTTCTGTCTCTCTCTCACACACACGCTCTATCTTTCTCTCTCTCTCTCTCTCTCTCTCACACACACACACACACACACACACACACTTTCCCTCTCACGCACGCATACAAACATGCACGGACACACGCATGAACAGGCGTTCCCACCTTATTTAGATTTTATTTCTATCGACCTGGCTGTAAAATAAAACGCCTTCTTTGTTTCTCACTCGTTAATTTACATTTACACACAGCTTTCTTTTTCTGTTTCACTCTCCCTTTAGTTGATTGATATATTTTTCTCATTTTGACAGTCTTTTGTTCTCTCTTACTCTTATTATCTCATAGTTTTACTTTCACTTTCACTTTCATTCCTTTTCGTTCAGTCAGAAAATAATTGCATTTTTCTCCCTCTCACGGTATTTTAACTGTCTCACACACATTTTCTCAATTTTACTTTCACTTTCACTATCGTTCGTTCATTCATAGATAATTTCTTTTTATGACTCTTACAGCCGTTGACTATGTTTTACTGTTATTTTCTTATGGGTTTTACTTTCACTATCTTTCGTTCATTTCTATATAATTTTCTTTTCTCTCCCTCTCAGTGCCTCAGTCTTTACTTATAGGTTTACTTTCACTTTCACTCTCTTCCGTTCATTCATGCAACACTTTTTTTTCACTCTATCTTTTTCTGTTTCACTTTCATTTTCTCTTAATGTTTACTTAATGTTTCACTCCCTTCCGTTCATTCATGCATAACATCTTTTTTTCACGTTCTCTTCCTTTTTCTCTCTTTCATTCTCATTTTCTTATGGTTTTTACTTTCACTTTCACTCTTTTCTTTTTATTCATGCATAACTTATCTTTTTTTACTTTATCTTTTTCTTTGTTTCACTTTCATTTTCTCTTAGCGTTTACTTTCACTTTCACTCTCTTTCGTTCATTCATGCATAACTTATCTTTTTTTTTCCTCTCTCTTTTTCTTTGTTTCATTCTCGTTTTCTTATGGTTTTTACTTTCACTTTCACTGTTCCGTTTACTCATGCATGATTTCTATATTTCTTGCTTTTGCAACATTTCTTTCACTTATTCTTTCACTCTTTTTAGCGCTCACCCGCGATCTTTCTTTCACTTTCATTATCTGTCTTCCTTTCTATCTTTCTTCCGCCATTACTCCCACTCTTTTTTCTTTTCTTTTTTTACATTGCCTCTCCTTGCTCGGCTCGCTTTTTACGACTCTAGACACTTTTATCACAAACGCCATAGATGCGTGATAATAAACATGTATACTACACCTGCTCATAAACACCCACTCCTATATAAGATCATTCCATATGTAATGAACGGTATTAAGTTAAAATATTCTTTAGGAAATCATGTTTAATTAGATTTTGTTCATTAATACATATTCCATCATTATGAAAACTTTGTTTCCAGCTGGATACATAATACCGTTTTTGTAAAGGTTTCGTTCGTTTAGTTTAGTGTTTTTACGGTATATCAACCTCAATGGGTTATTTAATGCCGACAAGATTTTTATGATAGGTTCGTATGAATAGAATATGTATTCTTTGTAAGAAATCATTTTCTAGCTCAGGTTTCATTGACGTATTTTTGTAAAGAGAGTTTTTGTCGAGAGTCTGGTTTGGTGTATCATGTTTTACGGCATATCAACAACTCAATGGGTTATCTAATGCCGATAAGATTTTTAGGGTAGGTTCGTATAAATAGATATGTATTCCTTATAAGAAATCTGTTTCTAGATCTGGTTTCATTGACGTATTTTTGCAAAGAGGGTTTTGTCGAGTGTCAAATGTATTACTGGTAATATTTCTTTTTAAAAACATGTATTGCTGTTTTTTTTAATATAAAAATCTATTTTTATACATTCACAATATTTTGACCCCAGTTTGAGAGTTACCTATTTGTCCATAGCTGGAATCCTAACTAGTGGTACCGCGCTGGGTCAGGGTGCACCTGTGAACAACAGTATTTAAGAGGTGGTTCCACGCTCTCTAAAACCATCCTATCAGAAACCTTGCCGTCGAGTATATTGTATAGCCATACCTAGGACGGACGGTTTTTATAAAGGTTTTCTGGTTTTGATGATAAGAATTTGAAGAGGGTAGATTCCTACCATTCTTTTAAAAAGGAACCAATAAAAATGGCTCTGAAATATCAGAATCGGTAGAGAATAAAGAAAATGTAGAATATCTTTTTCTAGCTAGTGTCTTCAATCCATTCTGATATTATTGAGAACCCCGAAGTGTACATAGGGATCAGGACAAGAATTAGGCTACTAGGCTTTTTTTTCCCATAAACGGACGCCTCTGACGCCAGGGATTAATATTAATCTCTTCCTGAAGGACTGGTATTGCTTCGGGGTGGAAAGGAGCAACGCCAGTCCCTGAGACTGAAGCACGTTCTACCACATTTTGAATCCCTGGCGTGAGTACACCAGATAAGTGATCTTTGCTTTATGGTGATCTGATTAAAAGTGTTGAAACACCACACGTTTGACCAAACGGAGTCGCTATTATTTCAAAGAAGTCTTGAAACTTTAAGCCTGCTGACGACAGATGCCTGCTGGAATCGTAATATTGGAAGGTAGCAAAATAAGGTGAAAAATACAAAGGCAACCCCGCTAAAAACGCATACACAATATTTGGTAGAGGTCCAGTCTGTCTGTCTATCTATCTATCTATCTATCTATCTACCTATCTATCTCAGTATCTTGCTTTTCTATCTAGGTATATTTGGTAGAGGTCCAGTCTGTCTCAACCTGTGTGTATCTATCTGCTTAGGAAGCGAGCTAACCATCTTCTGGTCATGATGGCTCTGTTCATATCTATCTATCTATCTATCTATCTATCTATCTATCTATCTATCTATCTATGTCTATTCATATCTATCTATCTATCTATCTATCTATCTATCTATCTATCTATCTATCTCAGTCTCTTGCTTTTCTATCTGGTTATATCTATCTATCTATCTATCTATCTATCTATCTATCTATCTATCTATCTATCTATCTATCCATCTATGTCTATTCATATCTATCTGTCTATCTATCTATATCTATTCATATATATCTATCTATGTCTATTCATATCTATCTATCTATCTATCTATGTCTATTCATATCTATCTATCTATCTATCTATGTCTATTCATATCTATCTATCTATCTATCTATCTATCTCACTCTCTTGCTTTTCTATCTATCTATCTATCTATCTATCTATCCGATCTAACAGAAAATATCTATCTATCTATTTTTTCTATCTTTCTATCTGTATTCCTTTATACATCTATCTCAATCCGGGATAAACAGAAAATGTTTCATAATTGTTTTTTAGTATATTTTCTTCATAGATACATATATACATAAGAATAGACTGAGATAGATAGATAGATAGAATAGACTGAGATAGATGAATAGATAGATAGATAGATAGATAGATAGATAGATAGATAGATAGACACATACATACATACATGATAGAATAGATTGATAGATGAATAGATAGATAGATAGATAGATACATAGATACATACATACATAGATAGATGAGAATACATTGAGATGAGAATAGATTGAGATAGATAGATAGATAGATAGATAGATAGATAGATAGATAGATAGATAGATAGATTTGATCAGAATATGGAATGGAGATATTGTCTGTGATTATCCCAGAATATAACGCGATATTCTGTTATATTTTAATTTCTTGCGACTAATATTTCTTTCCTTGACATTTCTAACACCCAGATTCATGTCTTCTTCTTCTTCTCGAGTCCTTTTTTTTCTAGTTTTCGGTCTCTTTCCCCGGGAAGTATTTACCCTTTTGATTGTGAATCTAATTAAGTCGATATAAAAAAAAAACACGAAAGTGGCAAATGAACGCCACGATCTGTTTGTAATTGTAATTATTGACGATATGAATTTAATGAAATCCATTCTAACGGCTGTGAAAGTATTTAAAGACCTTGTTTAATTAGACCTTAATTTCTCTAATGAACAGGAAATTGTAATTCATCTTCTTTGCCGAAAAAACCTGGAAGAAAAAGCACACGTCTTGTTTTGTTTTTTGTTCTTTGGGTTTTTTGGGGTTTTTCTGTTTGTTTGTTTTTTGGGATTTTTTTTTTTTTGTTCTCACCACTGGGAATAGGATTTTTTTTTTATTTCTTTGATGTGGCTGTTTTTTTTTTGTTTTTTGTTTTTTTTTGTTTTTGTTTTTTTGGTGGATACCAAAAACTGTCGGAAGGATTGTGTTTTTTTTTGTTTTTAATTTTTTGGGGTTTGGATAATGAAACGAACGAATCCTTGAGGCGGGTAAACAAATACTGTTTTTTTTTATTTTTTTATTTTTATTATTATTGACTTTGACCCTTTTTTTTCTTTAAAGTGAACGAAAATAAAGAAAATAGATAAATAAAAAACAAAGTAAGGTAAATAGTCATCAGATTTTTTTCTTAAAAGCATTCTTTTTTTTTCTCAAAATATTTATTTAATTTTGTTTTGTTTATTTGTATATTCCTCTTTCAAATGTCACAGAAGTAAATATATGTCTCTACGCGCATAACTGTGTCAAGCCTTACATCTCCCTCCCCCCCTCTCTCTCTCTCTCCCTCTTCCTCTCTCTCTCTCCCTCTCACCCTCACTTTCTCTCTCTCCACTCTCTCTCTCCCTCTCTCCCTTTCTCCTCTCTCTCTTCTCTCTCCCTCTCCCTCTCTCCCCCTCTCCCTCTCTCTCCCCCTCTCTCTCCCTCTCTCTCCTTTCTCTCTATCACTCTCTTATCTCCCTCTCTCTTCCTCTCCCTCTCTCTCCCTCTTCCTCTGTCTCTCCCTCTGTCTCTCCCTCTCTCTCCCCTCTCTCCCTCTCCCTAAATATATATGTAAACATACACACACACACACACACACATATATATATATATATATATAATACATAAAAGTTAATGGTCAGAGTTTCCCCTTCTTCTTCTTCTTCCCATTCTCCTCCTCCTCCTTTTCTGTTACACCCAACGTCTTGCGTTTGTTTATTTATTTTGGAAAATAGTAATATAGCCTTCATTAGTTTCTTTTAAAAACATAAAGCGTTAAGAGGTCATTTGGTAAAAAAACGCCTGAGGAGACCGTCAGTTTGAAACCAAGGTAGCGGATTCAACTAACCTCCTGATTTTTAAAGTACACACACACACACACACACACACACACATATATATATATATATATATATATATATATCTTAGCTCTCGACAAAATAATTTCATCGGTTGAGCACTGTGGGGAGTAAGGAACGAATCTGTTACTATAACTGCTGATAATGCAAGACTCTCCTAACGGATTGAGTTCTCTGAGTGACTGATGTGTTTATTAAAAAATAGATACGCAAAAATTCACCTTTCTTTCTGCCGGGCGTCTATGGCTTAGGGGTTAGATTCTCCGACTGATCGGGTTTCGGTTCCGGCCTGAAGCAATCGGATGTCTAGTTACACTGATGAGCTGTGATACACCGAAACAGTCTGTCTGTGGATGACGGTATATATATATATATATATATATATATATATATATATATATATATCTAGTTATATGTTATCTTTATAGATATAAGTTATTTAAATAAATGCTCTGTTTTTTTTAATTAAAGACTGTTAATTACATTTACTGACCTGAATGTGCGAGAAATTTACTGGAAAATATTCGTCCTCCAATAAGAATGGAAACTGTATTTCTATACAGAAAACGTCATTTGACCTGACGTGCTGTACTATTCAGCTACAGAGAAGCGCCTAGTTTTCAAAATTCTAATTGGTGTTTATAAACAAACACCTTCGGTGATTTTTCTTGATCGATTATTTCTGCTCACGTATGCAAAGAAATAAATTAAATAATTGTCGGACTCAATTGATTTCAGAATATGTTGTCATTGTTTACGTTAAGATACGTTTCGTGAGCAGATATAATCGATCGAGAAAAATCGTCGAAGGTGTGTGTTTATAAACAGTAATTCGAACTTTGCAAACTAAACGTGTGTGTGTAATCAGCAATCTTTCTTTCATGCACATTTCATTGAATACGATAGACAAGGTGCTTTGATTTAGTTTTTTTATATAATTTCTCATGCTATCTAATATATTTTCGTTTTTTAGAAACTTAATGATGTTTAGTTTTTCATTTAGGCATAAAGGGGATGAGTCATCCCAGGTTTTAGAAGTTCTTGTTCTATTTATTATTTTCCATTTTACTTTTAGTGTTTTATTTGTTTAAAAAACGAAAATTTATTAAATCAAAGAAATGAGATAACGGTTTTTTGTTGACACCACCAAACATTCGCCTTAAATAATTAGAATTTTATAAATGGACGAATAATAATAATAATAATAATAATAATAATAATAATTTCCAAATCTATTACCAAGTACAATTAAAATAACAGGTTTAAAAACACAACCTATTCATAATCTTAAAGCCCCTTTAAGAAATCATCAACAAAAAAAAAAAAAAAAATAAACATCAAAAACTACCAGAACTACAACATGAATCAGAGTTTTAGCGGGGAGTCGGATAAGATTAGCCATTGTAACCAGACAAAATAAAACAAACCAACCCTACCTTACACGACTACAAAAACTTAGCATATAACAAACACACCTACCTCAATCAAAGCAGTAACCCCTTGATAATGAAAAACAAACTCTAGACCCCCTCCCCATTTCAAAACTATAAATGAGTAAAACATTCCGTAGCAGAGTTATTCCAAACATCGCTTGAGAATGAGACTGCCACCCGGTATTTAGGGTTTAATATTGAAATTAAACTTGAATACTGCTGACCAGTTTCGAAACAGTAAATTCTGTGTCGTGATGGTATCATATTAAAATATTATAATATATATATATATATATATATAAAGCATGTCATATATATAACTATATATATGTATAAAGCACGTCATATCTATATATTTATATATATATATAAACATCATATATATATATATATATATATATATATATATATATATATATATATATATATGACATTATTTGTTACTGATCACGATAAAGATTTTTTTAATAAAAGGAACCATATACTGACTAATCCTGATAAAAAATAAGAAGGATTACATATATATATATATATATATATATATATATATATATATATATATATTAAGAAATGGACAAAGTCCGACAATTTATTTATTAAAGGCATTTTTATGTTTAACGTTCGTTTTATAGATACAAGTATTTAAGTAAATGCTCTGCTTATAAAATGTTATTTAATACTGTTTATTATAAACAGAGCATTTACTTAAATACTTGTATCTATAAAAAGAACGTTAAACATATATATATATATATATATATATATATATATATATATATCAGTTTGTGTCAGATCTTTTCTTGTAGTACATTGTAACCAAAATTATTTTTGAGACTATTTGCTATATTGTAAATGGTATTTACTTGCTATGCTGTATGAACCGGATCTTTTTAATTATTTGATATATTTTATCCGTAGAAAATATACAAATTTTGATATATTTGGTATACATTCTTCCCACATCCCAAGACAAATAATACAAATATTAGGTTTTCGTAAGAAATCTCCGACCGATACAAGGCCTAAGAGCCACGCAAGTTAGAGAAGAACTGAATAAGGTATGGGATATGCAGGTAAGAAGATAAAAAGTAAAATTATGAGGATATGTGACATAGTTGACCAATTTCGAAACATTAATTTCTGTGTCGCGATGGAATCATATACAATAATAATAATTCTAATATATATATATATATATATATATATATATATATATATATATATGGGGGGATAACGAGATAGAAATTGTTATATATCAAGAGTAATTTTGAGGGAAAGATGTGAAAATAGAAAAAAGTTTCCTTGTATTGCGTTTCGTTATTTAGGATTTCATCAGACTAAGTTTATTTTTACGTTGATGCGACTACGCATGCGCACGAACGAGAGACGCTGGGAATTTTAAATTTAATTTTTTTTTTGTTTTAAATATGTATTTTGGGTTTATAATCTAACCCGTTTCATTTAGATTCTTTTTCTTTTAGCGTCCATCATTTTTCCTATTAAATGTTCCAAACTGCGTCAATAGAAGATCTGCCAAGAATGGTGAAACGTTTTAAGAACATGGAACCAAATTTGCTGTGGACGATCTAGCGATTAAAGCACTTTCTATACATTTTCGTCTTAGTAAATTGTTTTCTCTTTTAATTAGTCTCACTGATATAAACAAACATACTCTAATGAAATAATATTCATAATATTCTTTGTTACATATATATATATATATATATATATAAAATATATAATATAATTTCAGGAAGATATAGAACCAGGAAGAGCTCTATGTCAAAAGACAGAGCTAAATTAATTAATTAAATTAAATTAAATTAAATTATATTAATTAAAGGATATGAAACACTTAAAATCCCATAGGTAATAATTTTCATTTCATGAGATCTCTAAAAAGCAGTTCTCAATCATCAAGAACGGATTTCTTTGTAGGAAGAGATCTATTTAAACTCAAAAAAGTACCATGGGAGCTTGAATTCGTTAATTATATATATATATATATATATATATATATATATATATATATATAAATTAATTGATTTAAAATATCTTTTCGCTACACAGTTCTAACCATGTTTCAAAAAGCCCCATATTTAATTTTGTAATTAAATTAAAGACATTAAAAAGCATTTCATCCTCAAGCGAATTTTGGTGTAACTTTTTTGTAAATTTACATTTAGCACTATTTTGTAAAAATAAAATATCTATAAGAGCACCGGATTATATATCTTACTGTTCTTTCTTTTATATATATATATATATATATATATATATATATATATATATATATACATAGACACACACATACACGCACACACATATATATATATATATATATATATATATATATATATATATATATATATATTAGGGTTATCAATTTTGTAAAATATTTGATTTCCTGTATCATAATTCGACAGACTTATGTTCAAAAATAATAAAGAAGGGTTTAATTCAGTTTTATTTATGACTTATAAAAATACCCCCCCCGCCGCACATACTCCACACAGCTAAAGTACTATGTAGGAGACAACATACAAAAATTCACCATCCAAAACAATATCCTTGCCAATGGCTAGAGAACGATCCGAAAGCGCTCGGATCAATTTCAATATTCTTTAAACCCTGAAAAAATGTTAGAATAGTGGAAAACATGCTTGAAAAAAAAATTTGCTACCCAAATATATATATATATATATATGTATATATAATCGACTCTCCCGTCGAATTCGACGTATAAAGGGTCAAGCAGATCAGTTTCCAGGAAACCGACAGCCCGACACCGGCACATGAGATTTGATTATAGTGGTGAAGGCCTCGTGCAGGACTATCCACACTTTTTTGAAGGACGAATACAGAGACCTGGTGCACCGAGTGCCACAAGGTGCCCAAACGACCCTCCATTTTTGAATTCAGAGTTGCCCTTCTCCTAAACCAGTTGTATCCAAGGCTATAGAACCCAGTCTTCCTGCGAGGGAAAGAGATTCTACCTTTCCCAAGGGTATTAGCACGTCCCTGTGTAATGGAGTCACTGGAACCAACTCCCACTCCGATTCCTCAATCAAGCCGCTATCCATTACTCCAGGTAGCCTGCCTGCCTGCCTGCCTGCCTGCCTTTGTTTTTTCTCTCTCTCTCTCTCTATATTATATATAATATATATATATATATATATATATATATATATATATGTGTGTGTGTGTGTGTGTGTGTGTGTGTGTGTGTGTGTGTGTGTCTGATATTCCCATAAATATAACACACCTTAAGAAAAAAATATATATATATATTATCTTAAAATATTAGCCATATGTTATTTAATGAAACGTTGGTTTATATATATATATATATATATATATATATATATTTATAAAATATATATAGGAAAATAGGTTAGATAGATCAAGTCCTGTAGTCAGAAATGAGAAAACAATCGATAAAAGTGATTTGCATCGCTAAAACTTTCCACGTATACAAACATAATGTTCGGCCACACACATTCATTCTGCCCATGCACAGATGCATACTTTTGTTTGCGCCGGGACTGTAAGGACGTGGAATGTCAAATTTCCTATTCTTTGTATAACTAAGCCTTTTCGATAATCTCTTCTAATCCCTTTCTGTCAACCCACTTCCAGGTAGGTTAAGCTTTGTTTTTTTTTTCTCTTCCTCTTGTTTTGAATATATCCTGTCAGGTTTAAAATCCCATTGAAAAAAAATGTCTTAATTATCTGGTGAAAACTGTTAATTTTTCTTTTAAAAATCAGGAAAATAGGTTTCTCAAGTCCAGTAGCTTTTATCGCTCTTTCCAGTATTGATGGGCCGTTTCCTTCCTAACCTTTTGTTTGAAGTAGTGTGGAATGTCAACATCTTGATTATGTCATTATTTTCTCTTCCACTTATAAAATCTTTCTCTTAAAACAATTTTTTCAGGAAAATAGGTTTCTCAAGTCCAGTAGCTGTTATCCCTCTTTCCAGTATTGATGGGCCGTTTCCTTCCTAACCTTTTGTTTGAAGTAGTGTGGAATGTCAATATCTTGATTATGTCAGTATTTTCTGTTTGAGAAAGATGTATATCCATTTTATTATATATATATATATATATATATATATATATATATATATATATATATAAAGTGAACATAAAGTCAACACTTAGAGGCGACAGTCTGTTTCATGCTATATGCAATCGTCAGGCCAATATATATATATATATATATATATATATTTCAATAAAGGTGCAATTAATTTAAAATTCATGAATTATTCATACAAAAACAAAAATGCAAAGGTTAATGATTTAATTGGCGAGAAATCCATCGTCGCGAACAATTCAAATAATATAAAAAAAAACCCGAACCTGTTTATGAATGAAAAGATCCTTGTTTCTATAAATTTTTGTTGCATGAGTTATTATTTTTACAAGCTTTCGTCTGTTCCTACAGACATCTTCAGGTATGGAATAGATTTTGTTCTTGTTTTTTCTCTCAGTAATAAGAGGACAACAAAAATATATGTACTGTTGTAATCCAAAAATGCTATTAGAAATGAGTTATTGTTTTTTGGAGCGTGCATCGCAACGCTGAGTTTGAATTTAAATTTTACAATTGTGCGTTCTTATACAAATATGGTGATAAGTGAATTCTTTTTACTGGTAAATTTTTCTGTCAAAGTGGCATGAACTTTATTGTTCAATAATTACAGTAATGTCGCACTTATCATCCAAAAGTTGCATTTGGATCAGTTATTTTAATTTCAATAAAGGTGCAATTAATTTACAAATTCATGAATTCCAAATCTTTTTACCTTGAACGTGTTATTCAAATACGTCTCGTAATAAAATCAATCTGTCAGTGTGGATCCAAGACGGGTTGGTCTCACTGTCGTATTCTTCAAAAGCTATGAGTTCTAAGTCTATTAGTGAAATAACATTCTTTGAAGAATGAAGAAAGGCAGTCTTATAATATGTGGCGTACCTCTGGCAAATATTACACTTATTGCATATAATTTGTTACTAACTGTATCACAATAACGCTTTGTCCTAGAGAAATCCCGACTTTGGCTTCCAGCCGTCTCAGTCTAGTCCTGGGTATGACGATAAACTACATCCGGCAGCAAGGCCTCTGATCGGAAAATTGGAGGAGGTTTGAACACAATTTACCCATAGCACTCTGTATATATATATATATATATATATATAAGAGAAAGAACAGATAGAGTAAAAATACACAGTTCGTAGCATTTACTTTTTTTAAAAAGTGCTCAATACAAAGTAGAGCATACTATTATACTATTTTTATTATAAGTGATTATAATAAAAACATTTTGCATCGCTACCCAAAAGGTTTCATGTTACAATACTATGGCTGTACTTCCTCAGGTGATGGTTGGTAACTTGTGATAAAAATGATTTTTTAGGGAACACAATAAATTATAATTATTTAACCATCAGTCACTTACCATCGCCTGAAGAGGCACAACATAGTGCCGAAACACGAAAGCTATTGTGTAGCGATTCTAACATGCTTTTGTTCTAATCTCTTATAATAAAATATATATATATATATATATATATATATATATATATATATATATATATATATATATATATACACTGACTGAAACCCATTGGAGTGACAGGGTGTAATCGATTCCTATATTTTCCTCAGATTGCAGTGGTGTGCAGCATTGTGAATCTATTTTCGGAGTGTGTGATGAAATTTATTTGGGCTTGAAAAATATTACGCCATCCGCGATTGCATCCGATTTGTATCATTCCCAAACACTATTGTCTCGGTTGTCGATTAGTTGTCCTACGACCATTGTCTGCGATGGACGTTACCCCAAGGAGGCGTACAAAAATTGTGACGCTGCACGAACACACTGGCAAGCCTTACTAGTGAGCAAATCAAAGTACTATAGACTGGCCTGGAAATTCTGCTGATTTAAATCCAATCGAGAATCTGTGGTCAATCTGCAAGGAACGACTTCGAGGAATGGACATACATGTGCACTGGGACATGTTTCACTGGTAAAATACGCAAAAAAGAAAATAATAACAAATAATTATTTGTTTTCTTTTAATTAATTTACACAAGGTATATATATATATATATATATATATATATATATATATATATATATATATATATATATATATATTTCATTATAAGTAAATGGATCTTTATTTATTAATCCGAGAGACTGAAACACTCTAAAAATTAATATTAAAAATTAAAAGTGCTGTTATCTAATCTTTAATCAGGGGAGTTATGTTTAAATTTATGCATTTAGCAGTTGGGCATAAGACAAGAAAGAAAGACTAAGAAGATAGATAGATAGATAGATAGATAGATAGATAGATAGATAGATAGATATGAAAAGACCGAAATAGATAGATAGATAGATAGATAGATATGAACAGAGAGACATAGATAGATAGATATGAACAGACAAAGATAGATAGATAGATAGATAGATAGATAGATAGATATGAACAGACCGAAATAGATAGATAGATAGATAGATAGATAATGATAGATGGATAGATAGATAGATAGATAGATAGAATGAATATGAACAGACCGAAATAGATAGATAGATAGATAGATAGATAGATAGATAGATAGATGAATATGAACAGACCGAAATAGATAGATAGATAGATGAGCTAGATAGATATGAACAGTCCGAAATAGATAGATAGATAGATAGATAGATAGATATGAACAGAGAGACATAGATAGATAGATATGAACAGACATAGATAGATAGATAGATAGATAGATAGATAGATAGATAGATATGAACAAACAGAGATAGATAGATAGATAGATAGATAGATAGATAGATACTGAATCCTCCCCGTATAGAAGCAAACTAAATATATTAAATTATCATAGATCTTCTCGCGACAATTCGCTGTATTAAAATGTTTATTCATCACTTCTTTTTTTATTTCTCTCAACTCCCCCTAACAAGAACAACCCCAACCCTCACCCCGCCCAACGCTGTGTCTATGGCAATGATAGACCAGCACGAATCGGAAATCTAGACTCCCCTTCCGGCGAGCCTCGTTTTCGCCGCGGGTACATTCTACTGCATGACCTAAAACTGCCTTACACTTGACAGACAATAACTTTATTTCTCCATCGTCATCACCCGGGCTTTTTTTTTCCGATGTCTGAATGACATATTTATTTTTGATATTGTTACGTACATTAGATGTATCGCTTGCAGGAATATTATCTTGAACTTTGCTGAGATGATGGATTGCGAAACGTTCTTTTATTTTTTTAAAATTTTTGACGAATATTTGTTTCATCTTAATTTCACTTATCTTTTATTACATATATACAGACCGTAATTCTTCAATGATGACAAATTATTATTCTCATCGCATCTATTCAGTGCATCAGTCATCAATTGAAATGAAGATGAAAAAATCCTAGTTTATGAAGAATGCTTGACAATTTGATCTAATGAAAATTGCCCTATAATATTACTACTACCAATACTACTAGTGGAAATAAAGCAATTGAAATGAAGATGAAAAGAAATCTAGTGGCAATGAAGAATAGACAATGCTTGATCTAATGAAAATTGCAGATAATATTACTACTACTAATACTACTAGTGGAAATAAAGCAATTGAAATGAAGATGAAAGAAATCCTAGTCCAAAATGAAGAATGCTTTGTGGCACCTTGCATTATTAGAAATATTCATAGAAATATGATTTAATTTTTTTTTTTCGGTTTATTAAACAGGTTGTTAATTTTTTTTTTTTGTTAAGAATAATTGAGTTGAAAATAATTCACTAAGTTGTACTTAACGATCCTAAGGGAAGAAGAAGGGAAAAAAAAGAAAAGAAAAGAGAAGAAAAAAAAGGAAACGGTGGATGATGCATTCATAAGCGGAAACAGGTGTCAGAAAGATATCTTGGCCAACATGTTGGCCGAATTTTAAAAAGACAATAGGAATTGTTATTTGAAATGAAAAGTCATTTAGAGAGAAAAAAGGACCAGGTTTGATGACAGCGTATTGGTGTTTGATAAGAATGTCGGTCAAAGCATCTGGCCTACTTTTGCGTAGAAAGACTCATTATCAATTTGGAGAAAGGGGAAAATTTTTTTAGAACAATAGAAACGAAATTTTTTAATCGGAGAAAAAGTGTCTTTTTTGTTGAGGGGTGACCGGTGGAACTGTATAAATTCTGTCCGGTTAAGAATTGAAACCCACGATAATAAAGTGGAGACATTTTCAATGTAGATAATTAAGATTTTGAAATCAGGTCTGACCGAAAAAAACAAAGAGGTGAAGAAGGCGGATGTCTCAGCTCACAATAGCGCCAATATTCTTTCCTGAAGTCACATCTAATTAACGGCAGGCTAATTTGACAGAACCCAGGTGAGAAAAAAGCCAAGATTATCATTTTTCGTACGTGAAAATGCAAAATTAGATTTTGTTTTTTGAACAAGAACGATGTAAACCACGCCCGAAAATGGAGAAAGAATGCTCGATCAAGAACCATTGGTCGAAAACGGTCGTGATCTGCGGAAAAGAAAAAGAATGCTCGATCAAGAACCATTGGTCGAAAACGGTCACGTGGCATGCGGGAGAGAAAGGAGGTTGCTCGATCAAACCATTGGTCGAAAACGGTCACCTGACATACGAGAGACCGATAGAGATGGGTGTGCGCGCCCCCACCAAAGGGCACTGTGAGGAAGTAGGGGTGAAAATAAAAAGATAATGGGAAGACAGAAATAATGCGGCTATTGGAATTATCGAGAAAAATGACGCCGACAAAACCCACCCGTTTTTGTTGCGGCGTCAATAAAAGCAGGACCCCAGTCGACAGAAATGAGTTGCAGCTGGACCGCGGGCATGTTAGAATTTTAACGCGGGCATCAGGAATTGATTCACTCGCCCTTTGCGGGCAAGAGAATCCTCAGACAAGAAATCCTTCCAGAAGTTAAGACAAGAGAACAGCCCAAACAGACGAAGAAGGAGATTGCTCGAAGGACGCCAAGAGTTGTGGGAGTTACGGCAGAGTTACGGCAGAGTTCAGCCCCGGACGGCAGCGAGAAGAGATCACCTCGGACGACAGAGAGTTGCGAAAGTTGCGGCAAAAATTTTCCACCCAAGTCGAAGACAAAGAAATTTTCCACCCAAGTCGAAGAAAAAAATCCTTCCAGCCCAAGTCGAAAACAAGAAATCCTTCCAGCCCAAGTCGAAGACAAGAGAAGTTCCATCTAAGTCGACGAAGAAGAAGATTACTCGAAAGCCGCAGAGAAGTTGCAGCCGAGTCAAAGACAGGCCGAAGAGTTGCAGGCCAGACAAGAAGTAAAGTTGCAGACCAAACAAGCAAATCAGTTCCACCTCAGTCGACAGAAAAGAGTTGCTGGACGGAAGAAGAAGAAGTTGAAATCAAGCCAAGCCCGAGATCAGAATTCGACCAAACCAGATCGAAGTGAAGAAATACAACTCAAGTCGAAGAGAAGAATCAACTGCGAATGATTGACAGAAATTAGCCCCAGTGTCGAACTAGACCACACTCCGACATACATAATTCTAAAGAGTAGGCAATTCGAAATCTTTAAGTTGTATGATAGAAGCTTGGTGCCATAGTCCACAGAGCGGGTCGGGAAATAAGAACAATTTTTCTTTATGTAACGGACATTAGATATAAAAGGTTGTCACCCTTTTTTTTATCAGTAACTTTTTGTCTCGTGAGTTTTTTTTTTTCTTTTACTTGTGTTTTGCCACCCCCGTCGGACTCAACTTGTATCGGCCCCAATCCCTGCTGGTCCCGTCTGTCTAAGATCTAAACACAGCGTGGGTAGACAGACCGGAGATCAGTACAGTTGCTTCAGTAACCAGGTATTGGAAGCGAGTTGGGAAAGGCGAGGCTGGTGATCATCTAACCAAGGGGTTGGAGCGGCACGCTTGGAACCAGGAGGAGCGACCAGGAGGAGCGACGTCACAGTTGGCGCCGTAACCAAAGGATTCGACCCTGGGCCAGGTGTGTACCCGTCACAGCTTGACAATGCTTGATCTAATCCAAATTGCAGATAATATTACTACTACTAATACTACTAGTGGAAATAAAGCAATTGAAATAAAAATGAAAGAAATTTGACCAGCTCTTCAGATCTAATGCCGTTTTCACCGGGTTAGAATTCTGCCGCAGAGTGCATATTTTTCTAATGAGATTTCTCGAATATTCACACCCGTAGACGATATTAATACTGTTGTGACACTAAGCCGTCGGCCCATGGTCAACTACCAGTCGCGGCCCGAAGCTGTAAGGTTTCTTCTACCGGCGTTTTGGGGTTGACCACCAGCCTGTGTCCCGGACGTTCAGTGGTCGTCGCTACTCGGTGAAATCCCCTGGTCAGGATACCAATATGTGACACTCAGCCGTCCAGGATCGAATCCAGTGGTCAATGCGCCAATATGTGGCACCAGGGTCGAGTTCTGGTCGTCGATGTTAAGGGCTTCACCAGCAGTACCGGTTCAATACCAGCTATATCGTTCCCAGCTCACTTGCAACGTCTGGTTACTGAAGTAACTGCCTTGATCTCAAGTCTAACCTACCCACGTTGTGACTTTGATCTTAGGTAGACGAGATCAATCAGGCGTCGGGCCGTAGTGCAAGCTGAGTCCAGATTAAAGGTGGTACCACACAAGTGCAAAGAAAAAAATAAATAAATAAAGAAAAGACCAAGAGGTTCAAGTATGTTAGGAAATAACAATACAACTTTATCCTTCTGTTATATACAGGAGCGTGTTTTTCTCCCGCCCGTTTCCTACGAAATGTGACACTCCTATGTTTCAAGCAAGTTGGTCATTTAAGTCAACAGGTTTAGTTTTTAAGTGCTGGCTTAACTTCGTTCGTCAGTATAACTTGCTATGGGTAGGTTAGGCCAAGTCGGAGGCCATGGAATCTCTCGGTCAGCTTCTGCGAGGCAACACTCTGGTCCCCGCTACTCGAACTGTCTCTGACTCTCTCCGGAGCTGAACTGCCGAACTCAACTCAACTGCTTAACGACCCATCGTCGTTCGATTATGTGGGTACCGACCAAAACCCGGCTTGGGGTTCTCGGTAATCTCTATTTCTAACAAGAAATCTCTTTGTTGTCAGGACAAAGAAAATTGATTATTTCCCATTTTTGAAAAATTAACCACTTCCCATTTCGGGGGGCGTCGGTCGTTCGTGAGGGAAGGTCGGAGGAGAGCTATTCTCCAAGACTCTTTCTCTCTCACATTTAAATCTCATACCAATCCTTTCAGTAGGCGTTAACATCTTCCCCGCCTTTCTCACCCATTCACCTCCGCCTATCACCATGCTACCATACGACCAATGATCTCTCGGCAGTATGGGTGTGGCTAAGCTGGCCTCCTTAAAATTATAATCTAGAATTTTTGTTTACAAAATTTTCCTTTCCCATCGGCCAAAAATCTTTTACAATTTCCACATTGCCAATTAAATTTTTATCACATGTTCTCATTTTCCTGGGCCACCCAAAAGTCACTTAGCCATCACTCTTACCGTCTCATTAATCACTGTCAAAGTTTGCCATCTGGTCTTTTACGTTAAGTTAGCTTTATAATGGAAACCTTGACTTGTTAAGAAATTAAATTCTTTTATCTCGCCAAATCTCAATTCTTCACTATTTTCTGGGAATTGCCAAAAATTTACAATTGCCACATTGCTATTCGACGTTTGAGCGTCTGTTGGAAAAGTAAATGATAACAATACTCTCACCTATATCGAGACAATGCCAAAATTTTATAATTGCCACATTGTTTCTCTTCGCCTGTATCCAAAAAAAAAACGATATCTTAGAAAGATAATTAACATTGATTCTCCCTGCCTGTATCGGCATTCGTCTCCAGCCGAAATTTTTATGACCGGCACGTGTTTTGGCCGATAATTCCATATTTGACTTTCTTTCTATCACGTGGGTTCTTCCTGAGTTCTTTTAAAAAGTGTTTTTTTCGTAAATAGAATTAAATAAAATAAAAATCCAAAATCACTTCATATGGGGAACAGCCTGTTTTAGCAGACAAAAATATCGGTTGTCTGTCATATCATGCCAGTGTGGACTGAGTTCTTGTCAGAAATAGAAATTTAACTGTGAAAAAAAAAAGAAAAACTTTTACAGAATTTATCTATTTCAATGTTTCAGCCGTCCTGGTTATGACGATAAACTACATCCGCGTCCTGGGTAAGACGATAAACTACGTCCGCGTCCTGGGTAAGACGATAAACTACATCCGCGTCCTGGGTAAGACGATAAACTACATCTGCGTCCTGGGTAAGACGATAAACTACATCCGACAGCAAGGCCTCTGATCAGGAGGTTTTGGGGAGCGTGGAACCACCTCTTAATTGCTGGTGTTCCCAGGTCCACCCTGACCTGGGGTGGTAGCACCGGTTAGGGTCCCAGCTATGGCTAAATAGTTAACCCCTCAAACTGGAGTCAAAACGCTATGAAAGTGTAAAAATAGGTTTTAATGCCAGAAATACTTTGTAAAAAAATATTACCAGCAATAATTTGTTGAAAAAAAATTAGCAGCAATACATTTCTGAAGGAAAAATATTACCAGAAATAGATTTTTGACAAAACAAAATATTACCAGCAATAAAATTTTGTCTGCATTATGTAACACATTGAAGTTGATATGCCATAAAACGAAACAAACCAAACCAATCAATGTTTCAGTCAGGCGAAAGGCACGAGACAGAGGTCAGGGGAGGGTGGAAGATATTTGTCTTAAACGTGTGTAAAAAATTAAATCCGAATATTAACCTTATGACATTAATTTGGGTTAAATGAAGAAAGTAATATTAATTTAAAATTAAAATAGGAATAAAAAGGTGTTTTAACCATAACTTTAAATATATAGATAAAAGGGTGTAAGGCATTAATGTAAAAAGAGTTGGTGAGATCTTATATTAGGGGAAGTTTATAAATTTTAATTAGTATAGGTAAAGACGTTATTGAGAGGTATATAGAAATTATAATTAGTTATACTTTCGACATTTGAAGAGTTAGAGGTGGGAGTGAATATTATGGAAATATAGTAGGTAATTAAGTTAAACCTATGTTATGGAAATTTAAATTTGTTTTTATGTCGACATTTTAACATTAATTCATTCCTCTGATTCAATAGTTAGATTTGATTATTGTATTTTATTATATATATATATATATATATATATATATATATAATTTTGTTGCAACCTAATTATGTATCGCTATATTAATAGATGATATTCAAGTCACAAGTCATCGTGACCGAGGGTTTGTGCCTACTAGCAGCATTGGTGTAAGGGTCTTGTGCCTCTCACCCCTGAATCTATAAAACAAAGACCCCCCCACTCTACTACAACTCATTTTTTATAATGTAGTATTCATATAAATTGTAACCTAATTAGGTAAAATAATGGATCATATGCAAAATAGGGGAACAGTTCATAATTGAAAATAAGTACAATGTTTCTAAATACAAATTAGAGACATGTCATAATAGATCGTTCCATCTTAAATAAATCAACAATGTTTTGTGGCAATGTTTTTTTTTTTTTTTAATTTTTTCTTACTAAAAAATTGAATAACATTGAACATTATGGATGAAAAAAGGATTTTTCGAGACTTAGAATGAACAAGAAAATTTCACGGAATTAGACGAGAAGAAAATGAAATAAAAACAGTCGAATTTCATTTTCTATAAATATCTCCTAACGGTAAAGGTTAAATAAATCTGGTGAGACGTTTCATCTTTGTCTTATGCCCCTTTCCACTTTTCTGTAACAAGTGCGTTTTAATATCTAATCTCTTATATGGAAGTGAATACTGGACAATTTCTTCTCATCTGAACAATAGACTTGAAGAAATAAAGACGTGGTTCTATAAACAAACGCAGAAAATACAACGGAATTGGTATGTGAGCAACGAGAACAGTTTAAGGACAATAAAGAAATTGATGTTAGCAATCAGAAAGAGAGAGATGAAATTCTAAGGTGCATAAGAATGGCGGAAAATAGTAAAGTATTAAGAGATAGGAACATGTCGGGAGAAATGGATAGATTGTAGATCATTCCATCTTAAATAAATTAACAATGTTTTGAGGCAATTTTTCACATCAACTTGATATTTGTTTTGTTAAATAGTTGAAGAATTTTAATACATTCAACATTATTGATACAAAATAGTGGATCATATAATTGTGTTTTTACGAAACTTGTCATGAGCAAAACATAGTCGCGGATTTGGATGAGAAAAAAAGCAGACCCCAAAATGACGTCAAGATTTTCCATCCTTTAATATTCAGTTTGTGTTTAATTTAATTCGTATAGAAAATCTTCATAAAATAGGGAGAGCCACAAACCACTGCTGGTGACCCCCTTTCAAAGTAGATCCCCGGGATCGGTGACTTTGAGGGTATTATACACTGGCCTATATATATATATATATATATATATATATATATATATATGTGTGTGTGTGTGTGTGTGTGTGTGCGTGTGCGTGTGCGTGTGTGTGTGCGTGTGAAAATATATAGAAAATAGGAAATAACTCGTTAGGTAAATAATCCAAAGTTCTTTAGTATTTTTGTTATTATTTTTTAAAAAAAAACAGTGCTCGATACAAAAAGTAAATAAAGCCTAAATATAATTATTTATTTAAAAATATGATTCCATCGCTACATAAGAGTTCTCATGTTTCAAAACAAGAGCCGAAAACTTCAATATAATTATTTGAATTAAATTGAATTAAAGTACCAAGCTCTGTTCCATCTTCAATCGAAATTTTTTGGAATAACTAATTTTTGAAATTTACGCGTTTTTATAAGCACATTGATTATTAAAATTAAAATTACTATGGTAACGGATAGAGCAATTATTTTTTTAAAAAGGGCTGGGGGCGTAAGGGTAAATAATTTGTATCAATATCACAGATACATTCAAAGAGGTCAAGTCAGGGTAAGGTTGAGGTGTCTAAATTTAAAGCGGAAGATGACATCGTCTAGTTTGATTAAGTGTTTATGGAGATTTATTTATTCTATTTTATTTTCTTTCCTGAAAGGGTTTTGTGTATATAAAAAAACTGTCATAATTAGCTAACATTTGTTAATTTGTTTGTTTGTTTTTTTTTTTCATAAAGGGTTTATTATTATTATTATTATTGGGTAGGGCTTTTAAACTTTTTATTTAGACTTTGGAGTTTAAAATTTGTATTTATTATTTAATTGTTTGTTGTTGTTTTTATGCTAATTATTCAATGCGAAAATTTGATGAAGTCGGCAAAAACCCGTTAACTCATGTCTATTGTTTAATAAATATTCATTATTTAGAAACTTGATAATGTGTAGTTTTTCATGTAGGCATAAAGGACATGGGTCATCCCAAGTTTTACAAGTTCTAGTTTTGTTTATAACTTTCCATTTTACATTTGATGTTTTATTCATTTCCTTCAAATGCCAAAAATATTTAGATAGAGATGTCTGATTTCTTTTATTAAGATTGTTGAAGGAGCTATATATATATATATATATATATATATATATATATATATGTGTGTGTGTGTGTGTGTGTGTGTGTGTGTGTGTGTGTGTGTGTGTATTTATATATATATATATCTGTGTATTTATATATATCTGTGTATTTAGGCAGCAATCCTTCTTTCATGCACATTTCATTGACTACAACAGACAAGGTGCTTTTATTTAGATTTTTATACAATTTCTCATGCGACCTAATAATTTTTTTTCTTTTCAGATGATAAATTATATAAAAACTGTCTGAATGTTCTTTTTATCCGAGCGCTTTCGGCTATACATTTAGCCATTTTCAAGGATTAAATATTTTAACTGTTAAATAAGAAATAGTTTGTTGTATGTATGTTTTATAAAATGTTTTTTTTTAATTTTCAAAACACGGTCAAGATAATGTGTCCATGTTGAAAGCTAATATTATTAAGTGTTTTTTTTTGTTTTGTTTTTTGTTTATTTTTTTTTGCTAACTTCGACAGTCTTGTCTCTGCTCGACACAAGAACCGAAACGTCATCAACATATGCAGAATAACTGGCCGAGGTGGTAGCACCCGGCAGGGAAATTCCACGTAGAACCGGAATCGTCTTTAACTTGCGAAGGAAAGGTTCCAACGCAAGAACGTAAAGCAAAGGCGAAAGCGGACAACCTTGACGAATGGAGCGAGACAATATGAAAGGCCCCGATCGTACCCCATTCACCTCCACCAGCGCACCGGGAGTCGCATTCAGAAGTCGGATCCAGGTGCGAAAGTACGAAAAGACAGCCTCCAGGAATCGATCGTCAACCCTATTGAAGGCCTTGGACTGATCTAAATTGATCAGCGCGGCTTCACTGTCGACTTTCTCGATGATCAAGCGTACCATATGTCCTGAACAATCCTCCCCTTCACAGTACAAGTCTATTCGGAGACAATCAGACTAGACAGGACAGCCTGCAAACGGTTGGCTAAGATCGTTGCCAAAATCTTTAACTCTGTATTTAACATGGTTAAAGAGCGAAAGTTATCTAACCCATCACCACCGTTCTTGTCCTTGCGCAGCAACTTGATCACACCCCTGGTGAAGCGTTGAGTTATAGACCCCTGCTTCATCCAGTTGTTGTAAATCAGTTCCAGCAAAGGAACAAAATTGGCGACTGCCTCAAGTAGACTTCGTAGGGAAGACCATCTAATCCTGGAGATTTATCCAGGAAAACCTGTTTCTGCGCTTCCCAGATTTCCAACTCTGTGATGGGACCCTCGCACCCAGCCGCTTCAGCTACCTTGAGGCAAGGAAAGTTGGCTAAATAGGCGTTGAACTGAGCAAGGCTCAGACCGGGCTCCCTGGTTTCTGAAAGTAATCACAAAACGCGCGCGTTTGAAGTCACGGTCCGCTTATCCGGCAATGTGATGCACGCGATAAATCGCCGAGACGCATTCCAAGACTCCTTAACGCGCAATTCAGCGGCCTATATTCGTCGCCTCAGAGGACATTCTTTTTAACCTAGCCCTAACTACTAGAGCTTGATCCTTCTTGATAAGCAAGGAAGCCAACTCTGCCTTAGCTAAGGCTATTTCCGCACTATCATGGGATTTAACTGCCCGATCTATTTTGTTCCCAACGCGTTTGCGCCGCTAATCTATCTAGATTGATTCGACAATTAAAATCAGCAGCAAACATTCTAATTTTAGATTTTAATTTATCCCACCAGGCATTCCCTACCAGAGCCCCTATCAATTCCCTCTGTATCATTACTATCAGCTGGTTCCGGAAATCTTGCTCGCCAAATAATGAGCAGTTTAATTTCCAGTAGCTTAGGCTTATCTAAGTTTACACGGGCTCGGACGAGCCTATGATCCGAATAAACAATGTAATGAAAACTTGGACACCCTAGGAGTTCTACATCGATTCTCCTAACTAAGACTCGGTCGAGGTAGCTAGAACGCACCCCAGCAGCCGAGCCGCCACTATTTGTTCAAGTCCAAACTACCTACCGAGGGTTTTCATTCCGGTACTTATCAACAAGATCAAACCTGTTGATAAAGTCTCGATTGTCAGTACTCGAATTTGGCTCTATACGATCTATGTCGGGGTTAAGGACGGCATTCCAATCCCCCGCTAAAACTACCTGACGAGATATCGTCAAAAACGGCTAAATCTGCCGAAACAAAGCAGGCGGCTCAGAATGGACACCGGGCACATAAACCCCAATGAGACAAAGAGCCTTATTCTTTATGGTAACATCCAGCACGCAACGCCTGCCCGCCGGATCTGCGAAGACAAGAGTACACGCAACCTTCAAAGATTTGCTCACCAGGCAAGCGACACCTCTCGAACGACCATCAAAACTTGCTGAATAGAGGGAGAACACATGTCCTATTATAGTCCCAGGTCGAAGACCGGCTTGCTGGAAATGTGAACAGACTGGTCACCTCTCCTCTTCCTGCCCAGAGATGGAGTTGTGGCTCCCACCGACCCAACCCCCACTCTAGCCGAGTCTGTTGTTTCCATCTCGCCTGTAATGGGCAATCTAACAGCCGGGACCGGTGTGGTGAAACCCCCGGTTTGTCCGTCTCACGGCCCCCATTCCCCGAGAAGCCTAACACCTAAAAAGACTGAAAATCACAAAAGGCAATAGATTCTTCATCACACAAGAAAAAATCTAAACACATCTTTAAATTGGTACAGATAAGCAGCCAAGTGTTCCCCGACAATCTGAGGGGGGACCTCATATACTGATATTCCTACGCCTACCTTGATATTCTCTCCTCAGAATGAGATCTTTTGTTATTAGATCTCGTTTGCTAACATCTTCACAGTCGATAGGCGTGTCTAACGGTATGTCCCACATGAAAAGTCTTTACCTTTTATGACTCTCTGTGGTTTAATCCCCAGGGACGTCAACGATTTTATGACGGTCTCTTTTGTGGAGTGGTCAATTTTTCGCGAAGGCTTGTCCACCACAAAACCGACACTATTCTTTTTCAACTTTCTGTAGTTCCTTAAGATTTATCAAGAGCCCATCCTTTCTAACAAGATGAGCGTAGCTTTTAGCTTTCTCCAGGGACTCTGCAATGCTGATACTGCATTTTGGTGGGGACCAAGAAGGTGTTTCCCCGATCGCTATTTTATCATCTTTGTTGGTACTGTCTGTGTTAGGTTCTTTTCTCTTTGAAGAATCTTGGCATGTTTCGGCACCCATACTATATTTTGAAATCTTAGTTTGGGCAACTAAGCTTGTTTTTGCCTCCATATTTTCAACAGGAAACTGAGAACTTTGGCTTTTCTTCTGCTACCATATTCTCCTTTACATTTTCATTATTTCCGGCAAGCATACTTGTTGAAGATTCATTACAATTTTCGGTTCCCATACCTTATTTTCGTCTACTTCAAATTTGTTATCTGCTGGGTTATTCTTCTTTTTTTTTTCTTATTCATAAATAGGGTTTTTTTTTTCACGGTTTTCTTGGGAGCCATTTTTTAACACTTAAGCTTTTTTTTCTTTTACAAAAAACGGAAAATAAAATAAAAAGAAATAAAAGGATAAATAGAAAATAAATCACAAAAACAAATGCAATAAGACAGTTGGGCGTGCGCAAAAGAAAAACTTACGCAAAAGACAGACGAAAATGAACGTTAAACTTTAAAAGACGGACAAAAATTAAATATACAAATATAAGACAGAAAACAATCACAAATGTCCTTTAAAACGACTATACACAAAAACGGTTACACGTACGAAGACTAAAAAAATAAAAATACACGAAGAATGTCAAACAACAACAGTAAAATGATACAGCAGTAAAACTAAAAACAAAATGCTACACAAAGAAAATACGAAACTAACAAATAGCAGAATCAAATATGGCTGCTGTAAAAACAAGTCAGCCCGTTAACAAACGCAAAAACTCAAAAACAAAAAAAAACGGATAGATTCGACAAAATAAAATACAAAAAGTTACAACAAATACGTACACAAAAGATTTAACAAGTACAACACAGAAAGTTTAATGGATTATAAAAAGAAACACAAAGAACGAAATAACACGTAATAAAATAAACAAAGAAAAATAAAGTCGGACGTAGAAAAATGAAACAGACAGACTTTAGCGGGTGACTGGAGAAAATTAAAAAGAAACGCAAAATATAAAATCAAAAATTAATTCTAAAATAAGAGAAAATCAAAAAGCTAATAATAAAAGAATAAGAACAAAAAAATATAAAAAAATAAATGTGGGGAGGGCCATAAATTGAAAAAGAAAAAATCAAAATGCTTTACAAAATCAGTCAGTAAAAAATAGAACATAAAAAAAGCTAAAATAAAAACACACTTCACGGAAACGAATTTGAAGTTCACAAAATAAACCAGATCAGTTGTAGAACAAAACGTCAGGTGGCAAACGCTGGTCATATACAGACTGAAAAGAAGCTGGAAACTTCCTTCTCCAAAAGGCAGTACCTGCTCCTATTTATAGCTGGGAGAGCCCATGCGTGCGTGGGTAAATTACTGTTGTGGATTCCAAGATGAACTTCGGTCTCCAATGAATGACAAACACAGGAATGAAATATAACAAATAAATGTATTTACACAATAATACAATTGGTAATACGGTTAGTAAATCCAGAAACGCGGTTAGTAGCAATAATAATATATATATATATATATATATAGTCTGGTAAATCCAGTCTCGAAGTAGGACTTCCTTAGAGTCTACGTGCTTGTAACTGTGACTTCTACAAGCGGTTACCTCACACTATTACTCTACCTCCAACTCAATCACAATCACTTTCACTGTCTATACTCTGACTGACCTTGGGTATTTAACGGCAGCAGTCCAAGGACACACTGGTCGAGTCCACTTGTATGAAAAAGGGGTGGACCCCATAACAATTACCATAACACCAAGCAAGGCGGAAGTGCCACTAACACGCAAAGGGCTACAGAGAGTGTGAGCAAGAGTAAAGAGGCGTGATAGAGGAAAGGATGAAGAGAAGAACGGGAAATAGATCAAGGCATCTGGAAATGTCGATTGACATTGCATTTGAATAGTTGGAGATTATAGCTATCAGGGAATCAAGAGGAAGGGTGTTCCAAAGACGGAAGATACGAGACATGAATCTAGAGTAGTAGAAGAGACGGTTACATTTAACCTTTTCGACCGTGAAAAGGTAGGACTGAGATGCCAATCTAGTAGCACATTATAAATAATAAATATATTAAAAACTATATATATATATATATATATATATATATATATATATTATTAACAAATATATATATATATATATATATATATATATATATTTATTTAATAATATATTTAAAAAATCAAACTGTATTACAAAATATAACTTCAACAAAAGTAGAACACAAAAAGATGTGTCACCGTCTATTGTGGTCATGTCCACACAAACTTGTATATGCACAAAAGTGCGTATTATCTACCATGTACTCAGAGTTCGATCATCACAGCTGAAATCTTTTCAGCTGTGATAGTCGAACTCTCTGGTTTCGGGCAGAGAGGAACCGGGACGAGGCTATGCCGAAGGGCAGTGTCTTGTTCGGGGAGGTAGACTGACCTGATCCCCTTGTTTATGCGGTATCTACGGGAATTTTTTGGACAAGCTTACGGGCTCGGGAACCCCAAATTAAAGTCGGCCTTGTGACTGCGTGGGGCAGTTGCTAAATACAGCAGGAGACTCAATTGTGAATGCAGAATAACATATATCATATTTTTATTACTTTAAAGCGCCCAAGAAATTTATATTTCGACATTAAACGACCCATAAGGATGACGATATGCCATTAAATCAATCAATCATTCAATTTGAACGAATAAATCCTAGAGTTCTTAACGAGGACCATCCTTTTTCGAACATTATGGACTAGGGCTGCAAAATCAAAATAAAGAACAGTGTATATATATATATATATATATATATATATATATATATATATATATATATATATATATATATATATATATATAACAGAACCCGTATTACATTCATTGCCCGTATAGGAAGACTGGTTTTGTTATATCATATGGGGTAAATAATATAATAACTGAAGGAACAAATATCTCCACCTATCGAAGGGATGCAGTACAAGAAGTTTTCCTCTTGCCTTTTATTCATATATATATATATATATATATATATATATATATATATATATATATATATATATTATGAAAAATGGACAAAATCCGACAATTATTTTAAGATATTTTCATGTTTCTACGTTCTTTTATAGATACAAATATTTAAGGAAATGCTCTGTTTATAATAAACAGTATTAACGACATTTACCGGCCTGGATATCCGAAAAATTTTCATAGAAAATATGTGTCCTCCGTCAGTAATCGAACCTGTATCCTATACGGAACCGTCATATAGCCTGACGTGCATTTACCGATTTAGCCACAGAGGAGCATTTGGGTTATCAAGGACGCATATTTTCTCTGAAAAGAATGTATAAACATAAAAAATGTCTTAAAATAATTGTCAGACATTGCCCATTGCATATATATATATATATATATATATATATATATATGGATCAATATTGTGATTTTCTTTCTTCGTTTAATGATAATGTTATTAAGCTTATCAGACGTTATGAAAAGAATTTACATAAAATTAAATAGACAACACTTGTCTATATTATTTAATGAAACATATATATATATATATATAAAACAGAACCCGTATTACATACATTGCCCATATAGGAAGACTGTTTTGTTATTTACTATGGGGTATATAACAACTGTAGGAACAAATATCTCCCCCTATCGAAGAGATGCTGTACAAAAATGAAAGAAAAACTGAAATCGTTTTTTTACAGAGTAGAATAATTAAAAAATGACTTCTAACGAAATAAGCCAGTAGGTATTAGCGAGGACAATCCTTCTTTATACATTGTGAACAATGTGAATAATGACGCGTCCTGTGAATTCATCATAAAAATTCAGGATTTGGATTTGGTAAATATTAAACACTTCAGAGACTTTAGTGTATGGACCAGCTACAAAAAAAAAATTAAGAAAGAAATTGAACATAGAATAGATTGTGCTAGATGTAGTTTCACCCAACACTGCACGTTGCTACAAAACCAAAAGATTAACCTGAAACTATACACGTACCACCGCCTCCGGTGATGTCCACCCAGATTTGTTTAGGCACAAAAGACGACCATCATCTAGCAAAGTGTTTCTCAACCGGGGTGTCCACGCAAAACAATATTAAACTGGGAATCTACGGTAATATTTTAGTAGTCCATAAAGCAATTTCACTTCGTCGCGATTGTTACAACTAAGAATTGGAATTTCTACGGTAATCTGCGCCATATTAAAATACTAAAAATAGAAAAATAACTTTAAAACTGGCAGTAAATGAGATCAAGCGATGTCAAAGTCCATTTTACTCTACCGAAAGTTTAAATGCATAAGTACATCATTAGCAAATTGGGGAATAAAGCTTCTGCAAGTTTGTAATTGTTGTTTATCTGTAAGGTTCTATGTTATTCTATAGCTATAAGCTGTTAAATGCATTTAGAATGCATAACTGCTATCTAATTACATCATTAGCAAATTGAAAAATAAATCTGAAATATTTTGATTTTTTTACCCGTAAGGTAAAATCGAATTTTCGTTTTGTGGGTGACCTGTGTTCTTGAGAACTAAAACATAGTCGAAAAACTAATACCGAATTTATTCATTTCAATGTTTCAGTCAGACGAAAGGCACGAGACAGGGATCAGGGGAGGGTGGAAGGTATTAGCCTTAAAGGGAAGAGGTTTTATAATATTAAACCCGGATGTTAAGCTTATGACGTCACATTGGGGTTATACAAAGAATGAAGTGTTAATCTGAAATTAAGTGAGAAGCCATAAGGGGTCTTTCAAAAAAAAAACTTAAATTATATAGATAAGGTTAAGTTTCAAAATACAAAATCATACTTAAAAATACTCTTCCAAAGACAAGTTATATTTAAAAATAAGATATTTTAATAAATTAAGAATAAGTCATATTTCGATAATTTATATTATAATTAAGTAAATTATTTAGAAAATTTATATTAAAATTAATTAGAATTAAGTAAATTTATTCGACGACCTTTCTAGATAATTCCTTTCTGCTCCGAAATGTAACCCAACGTAAACAATGACAACATATTATATGTAATGAATTAAATTCCATAAATATTTTCATATATTTTCTGTTTATGCGTTATTTTTATAGATACAACTTATTTGAGTAAATAAATGCTGTTTTTTTTTAACAGCATTAATTATATTTACCGGTCTGAATATTCGAAAAATGAATATACAGAAAAACATAACAAGGTGGCGACATATGTGCACTGGAAGATATTCAAGAAGCACAAAATCGAAACCACCGAGAGAGGGTATGACCACCAACCAGACACAGTTACCCAAAATAACGATGTAACTATCCTCTGGGACATGCCAATTCAAACTTACAGGGAAATAAAAGCCAACACAACTAATATTATCATAAAATACAAGAATTTAAGGA